>CAUYQV010191432.1:0-16359 GCA_963574575.1 Galagoides demidoff | reverse complement strand
ATAGCAACCTCCAACTCCTGGGCTCAAGCGAGTCTCCTGCCTCCACCTCCCAAGTAGCTGGGACCACAGGCGCCCGCCACGACGCCCGGCCATTTTTTGGTTGCAGCCATCATTGTTGTTTGGCGGGCCTGGGCTGGGGATTCGAACCTGCCACCTTAGGTGTACGTGGCTGGCGCCTTAGCCGATTGAGCCACAGGCGCCGAGCCAACTCACTGTGTATGTTAAGGGAGAAAATCCATTTGCATAATTTGTTTGTATTATATATTCAAAGAGTGCCAAAAAATGCATACACATTTTAAGAGGTGTTACCATATAGTACTTTTCGAAGTTGAATTGAAGATACCCTTGCTGGTCAAGTGAACCCAGATATGCTATGCCCAGTCATTTTACTGGCCGTTCATACACTTTTGAGGAATGATCAATTTCGATTTTACTTCCAACAAGATCTCTTAAAATGTGTATAGTATACTTTTTTTTGGTACCCCTGGTATACTCTATCTGTTTCAGAGGGCTATCAGTAGCTATAGAGGTTTTCTTTTAGGGATAAAATTATGAGACATTTTGCTTTTTGAACGTATTTTTCCTCTTGAAACTTGGAACAGACGATAACATTGTATTTATTTTTAGGGTTTTTTTGGAGGGGTCCTCAGTTACAGAGATTTGGGTTACTCCTCAGAGCACATTATAGATAGTGGGTTAGAAAGTTAACAACAAAAATTAACTACTACATCCACTAGAGGACACTCTTCTTAAAGTTTAGACTGGTGCACAAGCTTTGGAAAAAAGTTTCAAGGTTTCATTTCAATCCAGTAGCGGGACTCAAGCCTATTTGTTTGCTTGGTTTTAAATAAACTTTTGAATTTAAATAATTATAGATTTACAAAAAAGTTGTACAAGTAGTACGGAGTTTCTGTATGAACTTTACCCAGTTTCCCTAAGTTCAGAGCTTACACAAACCATGCTACCTGTAGCAAAACTAAGAAATTAACGTGAGTATGCTCCTATTAAATATAGACTTTAACTGGATTTCACCTGTTTTTCTATTAATTTTCTTAGGATACAATCCAAAATACCACATTGCATGTAATGTTTTTTTTTTTTTTAACAAAATACCCACTAACTATAATAACCACACATGATTTGTTTTGCATGAAGGCTCACATTTTCTAGAGAAAGGTGAAAGTTAGCATTTTTTCTTTAATCACTTTATTTCCATAAGTGTAAGTTATTTAAGTTTTTCAATCCCTGTTTTATGTCATCGATATGTCTGCTTTTTGCAGTGCATGTGGAACCATTTTTAGTAATTTCTTTCTCTTCTGATTTTGTTTCAGTTTGTGTTCCCCTGGCAGGATGTCATTAAAAGATGAATGCTAAGGAAGTAACACTAATTTTGTTAGGTAGTGGCATTGTGCTTAGGGGATCTTTTCAAAAAATTCTTATTTATGAGATACATTCTGAAATATTTAGTGATGAATGATTTACTTTAAATACTCTAGCAAATAGAATAATTGGAGAGCTAGATTCATTAGATCAGTGGTTCTCACCCTTCCTAATGCCATGACCCTTTAATACAGTTCCTTATGTTGTGATGACCCCCAACCATAAACTTATTTTCATTGCTACTTCATAACTGTAATTTTGCTACTGTATGAATCGTAGTGTAAGTATCTGATACAGAGGTTATATTTTCATTGTTACAAAAGGGACATGACCCACAGGTTGAGAACTGCTGCATTAGATCATCCTCTTGCTTTTGTATATGATTGAAAATGCTTTAAAAATTTTTTTTTTAGAGACAGAGTCTCACTTTATTGCCCTCAGTAGAGTGCTATGACATCACAGCTCACAGCAACCTCCAACTCCTGGGCTTAAGCGATTCTCTTGCCTCAGCCTCCTGAGTAACTGGGACTACAGGCGCCCACCACAACGCCTGACTATTTTTTTATTGTGATTTGGCCAGGGCTGTGTTCCAACCCACCACTCTCCATTTATGGGGCCAGTGCCCTTACCACTGAGCCACAGGTACCGCCCTGAAAATGCTTTAATTAAAGAGTCATTTAAAATGAAAATTTAGAGTCTGGCGTGGTGGCTCACACCTCTAATCCTAGCACTCTGGGAGGCCAAGGTGGGTGGATTGCCTGAGTTCGTGGGTTCAAGACCAGCCTGAGCAAGAGGGAGACCTCATCTCTAAAAATAACTGGGCATTGTGGCAGGCACCTGTAGTCCCAGTTACATGGGAGACTAAGGCAAGAAAATCACTTGAGTCCAAGAGTTTGAGGTTGCTGTGAGCTATAATGCCACAGGCACTCTACCAGGAGTGACAAAGTGAGACTCTCTGAAAACAAATAAACAAAATGAAAATTTAAACCAACCTAAGCAAGAGAGAAAGACCCGATTCTACTAAAAATAGAAAAATTAACAAGGTGTTATGAAGGGTGCCTGTAGTCCCAGCTACTCAGGGAACTGTGGCAGGGAGAATCACTTGAACCTAGGAGTTTGAGGTTACTGTGAGCCCCTTTAAAAAGAAAATTTAAGAGGGGCAGCACCTGTGACTCAAAGGAGTAGGGCGCCAGCCCCATATGCCGGAGGTGCTGGGTTCAAACCCAGCCCCGGCCAAAAACTGCAAAAAGAAAAAAAAGAAGAAGAAAGAAAAAAAGAAAATTTAAGAGTTGAACAGTAAACCAGGCACAGTGGCTCATGCTTGTAATCCTAGCACTCAGGGAGGCCAAGGCAGATGGATCCCTTAAGCTCAGGAGTTTAAGACTAGTCTGAGCAAGAGCAAGACCCCATCTCTACTAAAAAATCGAAAAATTAGCTGGGTGTTGTGGCGAGGGCTCATAGTCCCAACTACTTGGAAGGCTGAGGCAGGAGGATCTCTTTGAGCCCAAGAGTTTGAGGTTGCTATGAGCTAAGACACCACGGCACTACCCAGGGTGGCAACTTGAGACTCTGACTCAGAAAAAAAAAAAAAAGTTGAACAGTAGAAGCTCTGTTTTAATGGGATAATAACCCCCAAACCTGTGAACTGTTCAGGTTGGCAGCTGTTCAATTTAATAGATACTCACAAATCAGTGTAACAGATCCTTGAAGATTCATAGCTCTATGTCAGAAATCCACATCCCCCAGGCAGCATGTGCTGGAGAGGCTGGAGCAACGAGCAGACAGGGATGCCTGCCCTTCAAGAACTTGAGTCAGACATATTTGAGGTCTGGACTGGAACCAAGCATGCAATAAACGCTGATTACAGATGAATCTTGGCTGGTAGCGAATATCTGATATTTGCAAGGTGGGGATTTTATTGGCAGTTCCCTTTCTTAGTTTTATGGGTTTGAGGTGAATCATCTCAGCCATGTGGTTAATAAATGGGAGGTTTATTGTAATTACTACTCCTAAGAATAATTTCTAATAATAGTAATTTGTAAATCTCTATAGATTATGATTTTTCCCAGGACCTGCAGCCCGTCATAATTATTGCAATTATGCTATTGATCATTTAACTACTAATAGCTGCTGCCTTCCTGCTTGCTAAAGTCAGCTGTCCCCAACCATCTGAGGGCCTGTCTTCTGGCTCACTGAGCAGACAGGCTGGCACTGAGCTCTGCTCTGCTCTGTGACGGTGGCAGAATCTGTCCAACACTTTATCTCTTTTTATTCTGCAGCAGAAGTATTGGGAGGCCCTAAACTCCGAGCAGGTATGGACACTCACGCGCTCTCTTCCAGGAGGGACTTGTTATGGCTTGATTTCAGTTCCTGCTTTTGTTAGACCTCCTTGGATGGCTTGGCCCATGATAAAGTCTTTTAGTAAGAAAAGAATGTAAAAGACCTGGCATGGTGTCTCATGCCTATAATCCTAGCACTTAGGGTGGCCGAGGTGGGAGGATCATTTAGGCCAGGAGTTCAAGACCAGCCTGGGCAAAATAACAAGACCCCGCTCTCCCTAAAAATAAAAGAATGTAAACATGAGAGGCAAGTCGGAGGATCAGTGGGGTTTTCAGGCTCTCACAGTTCAGAGTTCTCTCTGCTTTGGAGGTACTCAGGTAAGCCCAGACTATCTGGTAAGGACTCAGAGGTGTGTAACGTGAAGAAACATGGTTTGGAGCAAAGGTCTGTGAGCAAGCAGAGTAGCTGCAGGTCACTAATGGCGGCGGTGCTGGGTGCAGCTGCCGTGGCTGTTGCAATAAACAGTTCTACACATTGTCATTTTGAGACCTCAGGCAGCTGGCTGCTGTCTCTGTGCCACCCTTGCCTCCAAGTGACAGATGAACATGTTTCATGGTAACTGTCTGTGCCTGTTGTCTCCCAAGCTTGTTGCTGATATGAAAATAGATCATAGTTTGCTCAAATTCTCTTTATGCCTTGTTTCCAGCAACGTTCTTGATTACTTAAAATGAAGTCTTAAGAGACATTATTCTGGGAGCCGGGTGCAATGGCTCACGCCTGTAATCCCAGCCCTTGGGGGGCTGAGGCGGGTGGATTGCCTAAGCTCACAAGTTTAAAACCAACTGGAGCCAGAGTGACCACCCGCCCCCCCACGTCTCTAAAAAATAGTCAGGGGCCGTGGTGGGTGCCTGTAGTCCCAGCTACTTGGGAGGCTGAGGCAACAGGATCAGTTGAACCCAAGAGTTTGAGGTTGCTGTGAGCTAAGATGCCACAGCACTCTACCGAGGGTGACCAAACAAGACTCTGTCTCAAAAAAAAAAATTACTCTGGGAATTCTTTTTTTTTTTTTTTTGAGACAAAGTCTCCTTATGTCACCCCTTGTGTGCTATGACCTCACAGCTCACAGCAACCTCAAACTCTGGCTTAAGTGATTCTCTTGCCTCAGCCTCCCAAGTGTCTGGGAATACTGACACCTGCCACAACGCCCAGCTATTTTTTTGTTGCAGTTGTCATTGTTGTTTAAGCAGGCCGGGTTCGAACCAGCCTGCCTCAGTGTATGTGGCTGGTGCCCTAATCACTGAGCTGTGGGTACCAAGCCTATTCTGGAGATTCTTAAGAAAGATATTTTTAAATTTTCTAAGACTTGTGCCACTTTAAAGAGTTCACTTATTCAGACTGGCAGGCAGCTGCCCTGGTCAGGACTCACAAGAATAACTCGGAAGAAGCCATTTAAGAAGCAAGAGCAGGATCGGCACCTGTGGCTCAAGTGGCTAAGGCCCCAGCCACATACACCTAAGGTGGCAGGTTCGAATCCAGCCCGGGCCCGCCAAACAACAATGATGGTTGCAACCAAAAAAAATAGCCGGGCATTGTGATGGGTGCCTGTGGTCCCAGCTACTTGGGAGGCGGAGGCAGGACTCACTTGAGCCCAGGAGTTGGAGGTTGCTGTGAGCTGTGATGCCACAGCACTCTACCCAGTGGGATAGCTTGAGGATCTATCACAAAAAAAAAAAAAAAAGAAGCGAGAGCAGTGGTTCTTGATCATCAGGGCTTCTAAGAATCATCCTAAGAGCTTGCAAAAATGCCAAACCTTAGGTCTCAATCCACAGACAGGGGCTAGGATGGGCCTCCAGCCTCAGTCTTTTTAACCAGCAGCCTGAGTGCTTCTGTCGTAGTTGGTCCAGGACACAATTTGAGAACAGTAATCTAGGCGTCAGGCCTCAGTTTGAAAACAGCAATCCTCAAAGAACCCACAGCCATGCTCAAAAAGAACGGGCCCTACTTCTGCATCTGGGCACATGGGTCTATATAGTCTGAGGGGCCTGATAAGCTCTTTTACTTGGGGTCTTTGCTAAGGTCAGGTGGTTAAAGGTGTCTAGCCAAGTCTGTAATTCCAACTAAATGAGATGTTTATACTGTAGTGGCTGGCACAGCCCCAAACAGGTACAGGGGGCTGAACTGTGTGAACCAAGTCATCTTAGTCCCTGGCCTGCAGGGTCACTGGGGATGAGATGATCTTTTTAACATGATGGACTTTTTAAACACCAAGTATCAGAACTCAGCTCAGTTATTGTTGGTGAATCACTAATTGAATTGGGCTCTTTTATTTCTGTCCAAAGCAAAGCCATAGTTTGTGTTTTATTTCTGTCCATGGATCAGGGAGCCTTGGAGACCTTATTTGGGACCTCCAAGGACTGATCCAGCTTAAGATTGAGGAACTGGTCAAGCGTCTCGTCTTGGAGTGCATGGCCAGGACTGGCTCTTTATCTTGCCCAAATAGATCACAGGCCCAGGGACACATTCTGTATTACCTTTGCTTGTTTTTTTCCTGGGTCTCATGATACTGTAGATGTGACTTGTGCCTCAGAATCATCAGTTGCAGAAGTTCAGAATGGAAGAGATCTTATTATCTAGTTGCTGATCCGACACACCACTTACACATGAGGAAATCGAGGCCCAAAGTGAAAGCAGCAGTTTAAATGACGGGAGGAGGACTTTTGCCCAATCCCCTGGCCTCTATGGCTGGAACCAAAAGGAGTGCTAGGGAGCTGCTTGATCTTGACCCAGGTGCAAAGTTCTTTCGCTGTTCCATCATAGTAGAATAGGACTTTGCAAAAGCTTCATCAATGCTTCAATAGCCCTTCCTTTTTTTGCCTTTTACTTTTACCCCTGCAAATTTCAATTTCCAAACTTAGCGTCAAAGTGATGAACTATTCACTGGCAGTGCCCTCCACTCTGAATTGGGGTTTTGACAAATCTGCTGAGCCTCAGATAGAAAGGAAACACTGGGCGGGGGGTGGGGGGGGCAGAGTGCAGCAGGAAACACCCATGCCCCGCACCTAAGGAGCTCATCATGAGAAATCAAGGCATTTGTCCAAAGAAAGGCCAGGCAGTCCGAGCTCAGGTGAAAATGAGTGGTAGAGGTTATACAGGGAGAGAAGGGGGTAGCAGCTCAATGGGCTAAAGTACTCAAGGGAGGCTTCCTAGAGGATGGGGCCATTACCTGGACTATAAAGAATGGGTTGAGTTTGACTGATTGTTTCCAGGTATGAGCTACACCTGGAGGTAAGAATCTCAGAATAAAGAGAACTTGACTCAATCTCACTAGATAAGAACCTGGTGAGAGCAGGGACTTTGGAAAAAGAAGGTGGGAAGGGAAGTGGGGCTGGTCTGTTTAGGATGGCTGCTCCTTAATTCCTTGATTTAAAGTTACACTTGTCCCCTTAAAACCTATAAATATGGGTCTAGGTAACTTGTCCTTACCCATTTGTCTTCGAGAACTAGGGTTGGAGCTGCTGCCTGGGGTGGGAGATTATAATAGATGGGAAGGATCTCTTCCACCCAGGTACCCTTTGTGTCTTTTCTCCACAGTGGGACCCTGAAGATGTGAACCTTGAAAAGACACGAAGCCAGCATGGAGATGCGTGGATCCTGGATGCACGGGGTTTCTTTGAGACCAGTAGACTTGACCTCTGATGATTAACACTAACACCTTGTGGAACCAGCCCATCAGCTCCCAGCCCTTTCAGCTGCTTGTCAGTAACAGAGCTGGGATCAACCTGTACTGGCACAGATGGCAGGAATTTCAGCTCTACAGAAGCTGCCCAAGAAAAGTGAGGAACCAGGAGCTGTCACTGAGCTTGGCTCATCAACATCACGCCTCAGAATGGAGCTAAGACTTTGGGTCCTGTGGACAGACTGGCATAGGCCCAGAATTTGTTCTGAAGATTAGAAGTTCAGAGATGGCTCTTGCTTTGTAAAGATAAACCTTTATCCAAAGGACACTGGACCCTCTTTTCGCTTTATTCCCTTGAGATTCAATCACAAATGGAATACCTGTTAGATGTTAGGAACGAGCTCACCTAACAAATAGCTAATGTGTTTGGATCTCCACGGAGCTCATTCTGTAAGACTTGGCTAAACCCGGAAGATGAGAGGAGTGGACCCATGTGCCGGGTGTCTGAGGCACACGTAGGAACTGACGGGGCCTGGCCCTGTCCTCCAGCCTTTCACTTGAGTTATCTGCCGGAGGTTACAGATAGTACTGCTGGGTGAAGCAAGTGCTTCTGAGCATGTTGGTATTGCGAGAACACACAAAGCAAATTGCTGTGGGTACCAGGACTTCTTCCAATCCTGCGAGGTGTGCACTGAGGCAGGGTGTGCAGGTGAGGGGCTGTATGCTTCAAGAGGTAACTAAATGCATGCAGAGGATAAGAGGCGTAGTAGGCAGTATTAAATTCAGGCACAGCAATCCCATTTTCTAACTATTTAGATACTGTGATGGGTGACAGGAGGGTTCAGGGAAGGGGGCTAAGGTGGGAGTGAACTCTGGGGTGAATAAATTCTGATTGAATGAAGTATCTCACAGTGCAGTTACAGAAGTCTGCCACAAGGGGAACTGGCAGAAATGCCAAGAAACACAGCTTTACTGCTGGCTGGCCCTGACTCTATTGCAGCGGCCTCCTCCCTCCTGAGGATCAGTGCAAAACCCGGCAGCAGGGAGGGGCTGCCTCAGGGAAGCAGGTTGGTTCTATGGTCTGCATAGATCCTAACCTCCCGGGTGACTTTTTTTTTTAATAGGTACACATATTTACTGCTTTTACTTAAAAAAGATACCCATTAAAATATTAGTAATGATTAAAAACAAGTAAATTCATAGAGTTAAATATAAATTCAGATGAAACAAAATTTCAATGTGGATTAAATTTACCTTGTGAATTATGAAGGTGTGCCTAATTGCAAAACTGTTTTATTCATATGACATCTTGTGTTTCATACATCTTGGCCTTGAATTCCCGCCCCCCCAGTACAGCTTTTTGGGTAACATTTATGTAAACATCAAAGCCTATAATATACATTCTTACTACCATTCATTGTTTATAGTCATTAATCTAAAAAGTTAAACTCAGATCCTTTTGTAATTCATAAGCATGATGATTGGGTTTTCATGCGCATTCATGAGATGTGCCTCCCACAAATCTTGTTATGATGTCGTCGGCATGTTACCCGTCTGACATGGAAAAAAAAAAAAAGAAAATAGGGCGGCACCTGTGGCTCAAAAGGGTAGGACACCAGCTTCATATGCCAGAGGTGGCGGGTTCAAACCCAGCCCAGGCCAAAAAAAAAAAAAAAAGTTGAACATCAAAGTTTAGATTGGGTCAATCCCCCGTGGCGGGCAGCAGTCCCCACCACTACTTTTGGCAGCAGGATCAATCTCAAGCATACTAAATCTATTTACCAAAAGATGACAATTTACAAAGAGTTTTACAGATCTGTCTATAAGAAGCACCTGTTTCAAATCAACCCTAGTGTAATATACACTTCATAAAATGTGTACTAAGGTAAAGAAATTAGCAAATATAGAAAAAAACAAATATCCAGAAACAATGGAAAAGAAGAGCTTACGTTATTGGAGAACATAAGCCTTAAAGTATGCATACACGAATGCAGGATGATTCTGATAGCTATATACATCATTCTTTATCCATACAAATAAAAACTTTTTTACTACAGAGGTCATTGGTGGACAATGTACTAAATGTACTAGATGGTTAATACCGAAATTTGATTTTCCACCAATAACAAAAATACAATTTGACCAATATACACATAGGCTTCAAAAATCTTAACTATCAAGATGGAGTAGATAGAATATGGCATTCTCTATTTATAAAACAGGAGCATTTGCATGGAGCTGCTTATTATTAGAAAAAAACAAGAAATGTCAAATGCAGCATCTGAAAATGGTTTGACACCTTACAGTGAATTACCATCCAGAAAACCACTGCTCTGAGAGGAAATCTGAACTGCAGGGAGAATCAGGGCCCAGCAGTCACCATGGATAGAAAAACTATTTCTCTTAATCATTATCAGGATTCATTTATAAAAAGCTATAAAACTTCAAGGAAATGTTTTCCCCTAGTCAAGGGCAAAGGAAAGGCAGTGGCAATCACACCTCTGCTGGGATGGAGAGACCTCTTTTGTGAAAATTGATTAGAAAGAAAGAATTGTTAGTTTTGGTAAGACGGAACATTTAAGCATACAAGAATTTTAACGTTTACATGGCTTTTGAAACTTTTTACAATCATTATCTTGAAACAAAGACATTAAAAAGGAAAATACTGGGCAGCACCTGTGGCTCAAAGGAGTAGGGCGCCGGCCCCATATACTGGAGGTGGCAGGTTCAAACCCAGCCCAGGCCAAAAACTGCAAAAAAAAAAAAAAGAAAAAAAGGAAATACTATTGATTAAGAAGATTTTTTAAAAATTTTTATTAAATCATAACTTTGTACATTGATGCATTTATGGGGTTCAGGGTACTGCTTCTATATACAATGTGAAATGTTTACATTGAACCAAGTAACATCCATCACAATTATACTCATTTCTTAATAGTTTTGAAGTGTACCATTGCATCATGCACATTAGGTGAGGTCCCCCCAAATATCCTCCCTCCTCTGATATCCCCCTCCCCTCCCCTCTTTCTCCTCTTCCCATTAGAATATCTTTTAACAGGATGCATGAAAATGCTAATTTCAACTCTCCACAGAATAAGCCCATTGTAAACTGGCCAATTAAGATAAGACTTCCAGAATTTCAGGGGACGATAGAAAATCAAAAGGAAAGGTAGCTACAAGAATGATTGTCAAAATTCAACCCCCAAAACTAGATATTTCCAGATATACTAATGGACCATATATTTCAGTGTGTTGTGAGAACACCGGCATGATTTCTCTTAATTATAGAGGGGAAGCATCAACCAGTACAAAGTCTATATGAAGGTTATTAAATTCATGGAAACCATCAGGAAAAGTACATGACCTATTCATCGGTGGGATTTCCTCAAGTATAACAGGGGAAAATAATTTCTGTAACAATAGAAGAAGACAGATGAGGCTAAGGTTTGGAGCTCATAGTAGCTATACTTCCAATTTATTTTGGGTGACACCTGACATAAAGTTTTACCACACACGTACCTCTTTAGAGGCCATGCAATCTCTTTAGAAGATACTAAACTAGAGAAAGTCTAACTGACAGTTCTAGTATGTAAAGAATAAAAAGAAATAAGAGTCTACGTACAATGTCTGCTTCAGAAAAAGATATATATTAAAAAAATCAAGAAGTAAAAACCCTGGCTCAGCACCTGTGGCTCAAGCTGCCAAGGCACCAGCCACATACACCTGCGCTGGCAGGTTCGAATCCAGCCTGGGCCTGCCAAACAACAATGATGGCTGCAACCAAAAAATAGCCCGGCGTTGTGGTGGGCGCCTGTAGTCCCAACTACTTGGGAGGCTGAGGCAGGAGAATCACTTGAGCCCAGGAGTTGGAGGTTGCTGTGAGCTGTGATGCCACAGCACTCTACCCTTTTTTTTTTTGAGGCTCTGTCTCAAAAAAAAAAAAAAAAGGAACCCTTAATATTCAGTTGTAACTTCACAGTCATTTAACAGTACAGGATTTTTTTTTTTTTTTTTGAGACAGAGCCTCAAGCTATCCCCCTGGGTAGAGTGCCATGGCAACACAGCTCATAGCAACCTCCAACTCCTGGCTCAAAGGAGTCTCCTGCCTCCGCCTCCCAAGTAGCTGGGACCACAGGCGCCCGCCACAACGCCCGGCCATTTTTTGGTTGCAGCCATCATTGTTGTTTGGCGGGCCTTGGCTGGGGATTCGAACTCGCCACCTTAGGTGTACATGGCTGGCACCTTAGCCGATTGAGCCACAGGTGCCGAGCCAACAGTACAGGATTTAAAGAGATAAGCAGAAAGGTCTATCTGTCTGACATGTCTGGGGAAGGGCACGGAGGGCATCTTCATAGTCACTCAGCTGCTGTCTTCTGCCAGGTCCTGTTCTGCAGCATCATCAACTGAGCCTTTGTTTTCACAAGTGACACAGCCGCGGATGTCTGCTTCTTGAGGGACAGTCTAGCTCTGAACCCATGAGTACATCTTGGCCAGCTCCTCCCTTTGGCAGTGAGGAAACCGCAGCTGTTGCTGCCTCATTCTTTCCAGCTTTTCTAGGTCTTCTTTTAGTACAGCTTCTTTAACCCTCGCAGGTACCTGATACGTTGTGAGAATGCTCTCAGGTATTTGTCGCATCATTCTCCAGATGGGCTCTTCAGCTAAACTGGGAAATGCTGCCTTTTGCTATGCATCCTGAGATTGCTGCCCATTGGGGATATTCCAGAAGGATAATCACTACTAGCAAAATACACCCTGCTGTCACTGCTTCCCAATGCTGCAGACCTTACTCCAGAGACTCCTTGTGACAGCAGGGACTGTTCACTGGCAGGAGGATGCCTGTCTTATTGCTATATAACACAATACTCAGGTTCTGGGCAAATATCCTTTTTCATGTGATCTGAAAATTCAAAACATGTGGGCATTTCCTCCTGAAGTAAGTTCAGCTGCAGTGTGCTGCTCCTTGAATTAATAAATGGGTGCCCTTCACCATGAGTCTCCCACTTCTCCTCACCTCCCGTCTGGCTGGTGACTGAAGGTGGTGGTTCTGGGTGTGGTATTTCAGAAGAGTCTATTGCTCCTAAGAATGGATACGGAAAGAGCGATGATAACAAGAGAGGACAGAGTGGGGGGCCATGGAGGAAAATGGTCAACGTATCCAAGTAAGGAGGGGTGAAAGCTAGGGGAGGCTGGACACCACTGGCCAAGGGCAGCTCAGGTGGATGGTCTAGTGCAGTGCCCACAGCTGCGTATCCTCTTCCCAGAGAAGTCCTGGGCAGGAGGGGGAATGCTGGAGTGAGGTAAGAGGCCTGGCTGGGAATCATCTCAGCACACAGGATGACAGGCCCAAGGCATGAGGACAGGAGGCAGCAGGAGGGCACCAAGACTATGTGTTGCCAAGTGCTCCCCTGACATGGGGACTGGAGCCAGCATCAGAGCTGCTGCTGGCCGAGGGTGTGGGCACCTTCTTGGGTTTGTGCAACCAGCTGATCTTCTCTGCTTAGAAGTAGAGTCTCCTTGAACATAAGAATATTTAGCTTTGCTACTGCTTTCCTGCTGAAGATAGGAGCTGTAGGGTGACGACAGGATCCTCTCCCGGAATTTATCAACATAATCCTGTTCTTCTTTTGGGTGTGGACTGACAGCACAGCCTTCCTTAGCCCTATGTGTTTGAATTCTTCCCAGGTCAAAGGAACTGGCTGCGTGTTTACGGTCCAGGGCTCACGTGCCAGGATAGCATCTTCTGGCTCTGTGGGTGGGACGTGAACCATGGTGCTGCTGTAACTGCACTGGCTTCCGCCCAACCCCAAGCTCAGTGCCACAGTGGACAAGGTGCAAGGGGCTCCTCCTTTAGCATCTGTGGACCACTCATTTGTTGGCCTTTCTGATTTAGGTACAGCTGGGATCTGAGAAACAGCGTGCAATGCTTGGGCACCATCAGCCCTGAGGTTTTGTTTCTTGTCTTCTTCAGAGGATGAAGTTGTATTTGCATAAGATATGTACTTTCTTTTTAAAACTGGAATGTTATAGCTCTTCAGGTATCTGATAACACTATCAATGTATGTATGTATGTATGTATTTATTTTTTGCAGTTTTTGACCGGGGCTGGGTTTGAACCCACCACCTCCAGCATATGGGGCCAGCGCCCTACTCCTTTGAGCCACAGGCGCCGCCCATCAATACAGTTTATTTGTTGATAGGATGGGCTGTGCTGATCTTTCCTCAAATCCTCACAAGACTCAGTACACATGCTATTATTTCTCAATGTTTAGAAGGAAGAAAAGGCCTTCTGCTTATCACCACCCAGCAGCTCTGTGCGTGCCCCCGTCACTGGCTTGGCCGATGATCTGGTCATTGACTCAATGTACAGCTGCTGGCCCAGATTCTTAATTTTGTTCACACTGGCATAGACCCGTTGCAACATCATCGCTCCTTTCGCAGCTCCGCCACACAGCGCCTAGAGGGCTCACTGAAGACGCCATACTCACGTGCTGTTCCTGGGAGCCGCTGCCACCCAGGCTCCTGTAGCCACTGGAAGCGCTCACGTGGACCAGCTGCAAGAGAAGTTTGTGAATTTGTTCTTGTGATTCAGTTACGTCTTTGTCATTACTGTTCATCTTTTTTATTCTGGTAGCAAAAATATCCTCATTTAGTGGACTCGTTCAAATTTTATGCCAACCAATGATGAAAGAAAACTTCTGGCTCCATCGGTTCACAAAGGTGGACCAAATGGAATCCAATATGATGTAATCTTCATTTTGAGTACAAAATCTAATGGGAGAATGTTCAAAGGGAGGATGGCCTGCATACTTTAAGACTTTCTAGGGGTAGTGCCTGTGTCTCAAGGAGTAGGGCACCAGCCCCATATGCTGGAGGTGGTGGGTTCAAGCCCAGCCCCAGCCAAAAAAATAATAATAATAATAATAATTTCTGGTGTATGGCAACCATCAGAGAATGATCTTCTGGGTGCAAGTATGTTAGGATCAAGGTCCCGATCAGGTTCTGAAGTAGGTAACCCAGCAAAGGCACTGCTCTTTCATCTACTTCAAGAAAAACACACCCTGGGCTGTGTGTTGTGGTAAAAATTCTCTTATCCTGGGCAGCGCCTGTGGCTCAGTGGGTAGGGCACCAGCCCCATATGCCAAGCATGGCGGGTTCAAACCCAGCCCTGGCCAAACTGCAACCAAAAAATAGCCGGGCATTGTGGCAGTTGCCTATAGTCCCAGCTACTCGGGAGGCTGAGGCAGGAAAAGCGCCTAAGCCCAGGAGTTGGAGGTTGCTATGAGCTGGGTGATGCCATGGCACTCTACCCAGGGCAATAAGGTAAGACTCTGTCTCTACAAAAAAAAAGGAGAAAAAAAGAATTATTTTATCCACTGGGATTCTAGGAGCTCCATAACCAGAGTGAATCTTTTCAACCAGTTTGATACAGCAGGGTTCCGATTTTGGTTGGACAGAACTACATACATGAATCATGTAGAGAATGATCTGGAATGGGATCTTGCTTTCTCCAGTCTTCACCTCCACGGACGCTGCAGAAGAAGGATTTCACGGGAGTGTGTTCATACTGTGACGCTCTTTGGGTCCAGTTGATCCAAAAGGGCAGCTGAGCTGGGGCAGTGTGCATGTGGAACACCCTCACCTCTTGAGGAGCGAGCAGGTCAACAAAGTGAGACAACTCCAAGCAGCCTTTCTTACAATTCAGGATCAAAGCAGGCTGTTCGGAAATGTGCACTAACCTTCCAGACAGAAATGAAAACAAGGTGTCTGTGTTTTTGGAAGTATGTTCTGAAGCAGTAGTGCCCAGATCCTCAAGACTGTATGGTTACATCTGCCTGACATGCTCCATTTCAACTGAGAATCTGGAAAAACTCACTGTTTGCCTGCACACTGTGCACACAGCGAAGGGCATAACTGAGGGCATCTAGAGTGCTTGGCTTATTGTGTCTGATGGGAAAATTTTTTTTTTGCAGTTTTTGGCCAGGGCTGGGTTTGAACCTACCACCGTCAGTATATGGGGCCGGTGCCCTACTCCTTTGAGCCACAGGTGCCGCCCTGATGGGAAATATTTCTTCATTTCTTGGACAACCATTATAAGATCTTCAGAAACTCTATTTTGGTCTTGCTGTTCCCTGTTGCTGCTCTCCACGAATTTCCTCTGCAGCTGGAACTGAGGACTCCACATCTCCGCCTCTCCACCCAGGGCCTCTTCACTGGCCTCCAGTTGTCCAGGGTCAGGAGACTTCCCACTGGGCATCTCCAGATCTCCGCAGGGGTCCATGTAGGGCTGGCAGCCCTCAGTCCTTTGCTTGCTTTTCTCTCACTTTGCAATGAGCAATAGACAACTTCTTATTTTGATCTGTGCCATCACATCAGAGAAAAATTGGTGAACCCCAGACAGCAGTTATCAGTTTACGTTCAAATCAGAGGGGCTGCCCTCCCCAACACTTCCATAAAACCTTCTGAGACTTCTTGGCTCCCAGGGTCCAACTGGCCACTGTGGCCCCTGGCCCTGAACACAGCAGCTTGTCCCACCCTGCAGCGCCTCACCCTCCTGGGTGAACTAGAAGTGAACTTAAAGCAACCTTATTTATCCCCTTTGTCTAAACCGTGTTGGTCCCTGATTATCTTTTAAGGGAAAGCTTGCTAAAGTCAGCTTTGCTTTGTGATCTTAACCAACTGAAGTTGTACTTTGAGGGAAGATTAAGATCAAATGGGGTAGAGCATTCCAGAAGAAATGGTACACAGGACTTGGGGCTGGTAAAGGTGGAATCTAGTCAAGGACGAACGACTCTGATGTGACCAGAATGGATGGTGAAGTGTGGGCTATAGGGGGTGGGAGAAGAGGCTGGAAATGACCCAGACTATGGAAGCTGGGGAGTTGGCACTTGATTCCTTGGCCAACTGGTAGCCATGGAAGTTACCAGAGCAGGAAGGTACTGACTTGTCTAAGGTAGGCCCCAGTTGACTGGTGAATTTTTCATTCCTATGGCCACTTTTCAGGAAGCAGACATGTACAGTCATGG
>CAUYQV010191429.1:0-14758 GCA_963574575.1 Galagoides demidoff | reverse complement strand
TAAAGTAATATTTATTTCACTAGTACCTTAGGTGATGGGATAAACTGTTAATATAAAAGAGGTACCTGATCTCATAGCAGAATCTGGACAATGAACAAATAAGTACATTTATACCACCGAGTCCTACCTTTTAATGAAAAGTCCTTTTTCAGGCTCGGCGCCTGTGGTTCAATCAGCTAAGGCGCCAGCCACGTACACCTATGGTGGCAGGTTCGAATCCCCAGCCCAGGCCCGTCAAAACAACAATGATGGCTGCAACCAAAAAATGGCCGGGCGTTGTGGCAGGTGCCTGTGGTCCCAGCTACTTGGGAGGTGGAGGCAGGAGACTAGCTTGAGCCCAGGAGTTGGAGGTTGCTATGAGCTGTGATGCCATGGCACTCTACCCAGGGGGATAGCTTGAGGCTCCGTCTCAAAAAAAAAAAAAAAAATACTGTCTCCATGCTTGATATGTGGTATCAAAGCAAAGTTCTGCCCAATTTCGGCATAAGACACAAATGTGATTTCTCCCCGAATTATATTATCACGTAATTTCAGAGTGCCACCCACCTGGAAGAGACACAAAAAACTAAGCACTTGACTGCAGACCAGTAACAGCCCGTTTTAGGAACAAGGATCCCATCGAATGCCATTGAGGAGCATTTTTTTAAAAGGTCAAAACATGTTAAAGTTCAAAAATGGGAAAAAACCTAAACCCACAACAAAACTCAAGGAGCCAAGGCACCATCCTTGCCCGACAGTGGTGTACAAAGCCACACCCCAGGTGTTTTTCAATTAATCTAGGAAAATCAAGCACAAGATTCATTCCTTGCAAAGCCCAGTAGCTATGCCTCTAAATCTAGGCAATTGTACACTCCTCTTTCTGCTTGTTTTAGCAGAATTCTCACTAGTAAGATAAGGCACAAAGGAAAAGGAAAGTTATTTAACCAAACACCCCAAATAAACAAACAGAAAAAAACCCCAAACTTTCTACAAATATACATGTAAATATATTTTTAAAATACACCTACGTAAAAACCATTCTTGCTCAAGGAAAATCACAGGTTTGGGGGATCCATCCGAAAATGAACGCCCCAAGAGTCTCTTTTATGATAACAGCATTCACCAACAGACACTAGTCCAATATGGTTAAGAACAAGTAATCTCTGAGATTTCAGAGTTGGCAAACATTTAAAATAACATACAGGAACCCGGTGAGGTTTTGCTCATCCATCCCTTCCCATACTCACATATCATAAATAAAAGAACCCCCAAATCCATGTTCCTGGGCACTAGTAAGACGTCCTGGATGTTGTAAATCCCAGTCAATATAAAACCAAACATTTTCCGAAGGCTTTGAGGCTACATCGGATCTACAAATCAAATGTCCTAAACGCAGCATAAAAGATGACTCTCCAGGAAAAAGAGATCAAATATTCTCTTGTAAAGAAGGAGACACTTGTCAACCAGCCAAGCAGGTTCAAGTTGGTAACTGAGGCTTCTGTGACTCGGGGTAAAAGTGAGCACTTAGAAAGTTTCTCCAAAAGCCGAGAGGAAAAGCTAAGTGTCCCCCTCGTGACTGTCTCACCTGGTCAGAACCCTGCAATCTGTGACATCACACAGGAGACAGTGGCTTTGGATAACGGGTGTGTGGCACGCTGGTGGCACGAGTGGGTCAGGGAGGGATGAGAGGAAATGCCTGTGTCAGTTACAATTTGTGTTTATTATCTTTTCCTGAACACCGGACGAACCGTGGGAGAATATAAATGAAAAAAAAAAGAGAGAGAGAACTTTCAAAAATAAAAATTAAAAAGAAGCAGATCCCGTCCCTTTTCTGCAGCTGCATCAGAAACGTGTAGCATCGGGTCGGCGTGTCACAGCACATGGATAAAATGTGACGTCCTGCAGAGGCGGCACAGAAGCCACGTGTCGGGCCAGCCCAGCTGCTGGAGACACTCAAAGATGAATGGGGAGGGTCTGCTGGAGGTGCCTGCGGCTCGGCAACCTTGGGGTGAGTGGAGAGGAGAGGGGAGGCCCCTCCAGCCTGGCCGGCACTGCCGCAGGCTTGGGTCCCATCCAGACTCTCTGTGGCAGTATCCTGCTCACACTCTCGTGGCTGCCACGGTGCACACCCCACCTCTGCTCTGAGTGAGAAACCGGTTCTGTGATCTGAACCTGGCTGGGTTTGCTGCTTTAAGGAAAAAGTGAGTAGGATCCTTGCTTTTCCAGGACTGTGCCTAATGGCAGTTCCACGCTGCTCTTCCTTTGGGTCCGCCTCCATCCCTTGGTGAGTGGAGCCGGGCTTGTGGGGAGCAGCTCTGCCACACTTTGCCACCTGCAGTCCCTAGTAATAGGGCCCCAGCTTTTCATATCCTAAGTAACTAGGCCACTCTGGAAACAGACCGTAGGAACACCGAGGGCTTCCAAACTGGTCAAAGGATATCCCCAAATCCGGGCCATTGCGTGGCTCACCCGTGCCCTGAGTGGATTTTAACTCTGCCCGGATGATCCTATAGTTTTTGCCCCCATTGCTGTCCCAGTACGTCTGCCCGCTGCACTCGTAGCACACGGCAAACTCCATTCTCTCGTAAGACTGAATCTTCTCAGGCAAGCTGATGTCGAAGGAGAACGTGTCCCTGTCTGAACTGGCATAAGTGTCCTTCACATACTGACAAGGGAAGTCTGTGAAGCTCTTCCAAGTGTCAAACGTCATCCTGATTTTCACGCTCTTCTCAAAGGCGAGGTTCTGAACCTTCACGGTGCCCGAGATGGCTTTGTCCTTCAGCACACAGTTCTCAAGGCAGACGTGGTCAGCCTGAAGTCGGTTTCTAAAGTCTAAGTAATCTGCAGAGGGCTGGGAAAAATCCAGAACAAAGCTCTCACTCTCTGCTGTCGTCAAGCTCACGATGTTGTCTAGGAGCTCGGTGATGTTAAATGGGATATCTAACGGGTCATCGAATTCTGAGAACACTTTGACCATTGTCAGGGCCAGCCCTTGGTTGTCTGCAAAGGACACCCGCTTTTTCACCTTTTTCTCCTGGATGGCTGGGGCCACCATTCCACTGGCTTCATTCTTGCTACCCAGCTGAATGCAAGGCCTCAGCGGTTTGCTTGGCTTTGGCGAGATCTTGAAGGCAAACCTCTCCCGGCGCAAGGACGGGGCCATGCAGTTGTACCTGTATTCTATGTCCACAGCCATCATGAGGCTAGACGAACGGGCTAGAACCCTGGAAAAATAGGAAAAGAAAGAAAATCGCAGAGAGATCAGATGGATGTGTAAGGCAACATTCCAGCAGGCACTGGCCAACAATGTTTCCTTTCATCTCCGGCCCTGGTGGCCACAGGCTGGTATTAACTACAGTGTGGTCCAGCGCAAGTTTCAGGGAAGACCAAATTGCGGGGGTGTTGTCCAAGGTCAAAACAAACAAAAAAGTATGAAACCCACTAGTTTTAAATCTAAGTTTGCAGGAGTTTTGCTCAAGGTTTCTTGGGGCCTTCTGTCTGCTATTGTGCCACAAAAGAGGGTGAAAAAGACCTTACTATTGGGCGGTGCCTGTGGCTCAAAAGGGTAGGGCGCCGTATGCCAGAGGTGGAGGGTTCAAAGCCAGCCCTGGCCAAAAACTGCCAAAAAAAAAAAAAAAAAAAAAAAGGAGGCTACTATTTGCAGATTTCTCAAACTGACTTAACTAAAGATCTTTTTTTCTTTTTCCCACAAACAGCCATCCTGAGGAACTCACTTTAGCAAATACTGATATTGACTCATTTGTTAATTGCAAGCAAAAACTGTGTATATTTGAAATTTACAAGAAATATACGATATATAAGACAACAAATGTTACCTGTTTATATTCAGTATTACAATTTTAATACCGTTTTCGTTTTTTCTTAAAATGTGTATACATTTTTTTGGCACCCTCTGTATAGTATATGTGGTATACAACATTATGTTTTAATAGATGTATGTACCGCAAAACAGCTGAATTAAGCTGTTTAATAGGCACTGCCTCCCATAATTTTTTTTGTGGATAGAACACATAAAATACACTCTTTCAGCCACTTAGCCACTATATTGTACGAAGGATCCTTGGAACTTACCCTCCTGTTTAAGTGAAATTTTGTGTACTTGGACCATCTCTCTCACCACTAGCCCGCAGTCCCTAGCAACCATTCTCTTCTCTGCTTCTACGAGTTTAATACTTTTTTAGATTTCCCATATAAGTGACAATATGCAATGTCTATCTTTCTGTGGCTGGCTTATTTCACTTAACATAATGTCCTCCAGGTATGTCCACATTGTCCCAAATGACAGGATCATTTTTTTCTTTCTTAAGGCTGAATAGTATCACACAGGGTATATATCATATGTTTTCTTTATCCATTCATCTGTTTTGTTTTGAGACAGAGGCTTACTCTGTCATCCAGGCTAGAGTGCCGTGGAGTCATCACAGCAACCTCAAACTTTTGGGCTCAAGCGATCCTCCCGCCTCAGCCTCCCGAGTAGCTAGGACTACAGCCAAGTGCCAACACAGTGCCTGGCTGCTTTTTCTATTTTTAGTAGAGGCTGGGTCTAGCTGTTGCTCAGGCAGGTCTCAAACTCCTGAGCTCAAGCAAGCCACCCACCTTGGCTCCTAGAGTGCTAGGATTACAGGCGTGAGCCACTGCATGCTGCCCTATCCATTCTTCTGTTGATGGACACTCAGGTTGATTCAATATCCTAGCTATTGTGAATGGTACTGCACGGAACATGCGTGTATAGTTACCTCTTCAACATACTGATTGCCTTTTCTTTGATATGTATCCAGTGGTGCGGTTGCTGGGTCATATGATAGTTCTGTTTTGAATTTTTTGAGGCACCTCCATACCGTTTCCCATAATGGCTGTACTAATTTACACTCCCACTAACGGTGTCCAAGGGTTCCCTTTTCTCCACACCCTTGTCAACACTTTTGTCATTTTGATTATGGACACTCCAACAGGTATGGGGTGATAGTATTTAAAGTATTGCTTTAAGCTGATGAAAAGAAATGCATTCTTCACACAAATATTGATGTGGTATCACATGACATGAATTGTGCCAGATACTCAGAGTCAATGGTAGAGACAGACAGAAAGCACCTGTTCTCACCAAATTCGTGGTAGGTTTTTATATTCTAGGATATATTTCCTTAAAAAAAAAAAAAAAAGCATTACTTAGGAGGCTGAGGCAAGAGGATTGCTTAAACCCAAGAGTTTGAGGTTGCTGTGAGCTACAATGCCATGGCACTCTACCCAGGGCAGCAGAGTGAGACTCTTGTCTTGAAAAGAAAAGTGCGCACACACACACACACACACACACACACACAAAATATATAAATAAAATAAAAAATTAAATGAACCACCAATGGCTCAGTGCCTGTGGCTCAAGTGGCTAGGGCGCCAGCCACATACACGTGAGCTGGCAGGTTCGAATCCAGCCCAGCCTGCCAAACAACAATGACAGCTGCAACCAAAAAATAGCCGGGTGTTGTGGCGGGCGCCTGTGGTCCCAGCTACTTGGGAGGCTGAGGCAGGAGATGCACTTGAGCCCAGAGGTTGGAGGTTGCTGTGAGCTGTGATGCTACGGCACTACCCAGGGTGACAGCTTGAGGCTCTGTCTTAAAATAAATAAATAAATAAAATAAATGAACCAGCAACTTAGTCTTTCTAAATCTTTCACATAGGCAAATATTTCTCTTTTCTACAGGTAAAAATACCCACTAAAAGGACAAAAAATAAATAGAATCAAGTTAAAAGGAAAACCAAGAAGATTAAAGACAAAGTGGGAAAATATTTTGCAAAAGGCATAGCAGCAATAAGTCTTTATATACCTTAATATATAAAGTGTTCTTACAAAGCAATATCAATGTCACATAGTCCACACAGAACAATGAGCAAGGAGCATGAATAGAAAATGCACGAGAGAAATTGGAAATGGCCCATACTTGTCTATCCTTATAATTAATTTAAGACATTTTGATTAAATAACGCCTGGTCTTGCCTACTGAACTAAGAAAAAAATGTTAAAGATAATACAATTTTTCTTTTTTGAGACAGAGTCTGACTTTGTCACCCTCAGTAGGGTGCTATGGTATCACAGCTCACAGCAATCTCAAGCGATTCTCTTGCCTCAGCCTCTCAAGTAGTTAGGATTACAGGCACCCACCACAACACCCAGCTATTTTTAGAGATGGGGCTCGCTCTTGCGCAGGCTGGTCTTGAACCCATGAACTCAGGCAATCTGCCTGCCTTGGACTCCCAGAGTACTAAGATTACAGGCATGAGCCACCTCGATTGGCCTAAAGATAATACAAATTCTTTTATTGGTCTAAGTTAGCACAACCTTTCTGAATGTTCGAAGCACCTTTTGTTCTACATGATAATATTATTTACAGGTATTTATCCTAAATAATTAAAAATGCAGAGAGGTTAATGTACTATGCCTTTTAATTTAACTTGTATTCACTCATGAAAATCATTATTTGGGAAAAGATTTAAGAGGCATGAAAAAACATTATAATACATTATTAATGTGAAAAATACAGAAAACTGTATACGGAGACCAGATTTATGGGGGAAAATATAGCTGACCTTTGAATAACACAAGCTGGAACTTTGTGGGTCCACTCATAGTTGGATTTTCTTCTGTTCCTGCCATGGCAAGATCAACCTCTCCCCCTCCTACTTTTCCTTGGCCTACTCAACTTGAAGACGATGAGGATGAACACCCTTATTATAATCCACTTCAGCATAATCAGCAGTAAATATATCTTCTCATCCTTCTATCTTTCTTACTAACAATTTCTTTCCTTTAGCTTATTGTATTGTAAGAATACAGTATGTAATACATAAACCTGAGAGAAGAGGCTGGTCTTGAACTCCTGAGCTAAAGCAACCCTCCTGCCTTGGCCTCCCAAGAGTGCTGGCACTATAGGTGTGAGTCATCTCAATCAGTCAATCAAAAAATGAAAAAGAAAGGAGGAAAAAAGGACATAGGATCTGGATTAGTCTCCAAATGTATCTCCCCTCCTTACAGCAAAGGTGTAGTAGGTTTGTGCAGGTGTATCCTGGGGCTCACTGCCGTCCCTGACAAGTGACAAGCTCAAGAGCTGGGGCCACTGGTTTGATGCAATAAATAATCTCTCATGTTCAACTTTTGATCTTGGTTAATCAAATACGAAAAGAAAAAAAACGTGAAAGGACAAAGCTGAGACTGCTTGTCCAAAAGCACAGCACTTCCCTAGGATCCAAGAAGTGCTTGGTAATGGCCAATCTGAGAAATACACAAAGACAACAAAACAAATCATGGCCATAATGCAAGTACTTAAACATTCATTCTAAAATATATTTGTCTTACTGTTTTTCCTCCAAAAAAGATGATCTAGTGAAAAATTTAAGAGCAAATTTGCTTTGTGTTATTTGCTCTTACACCTGTGCAATTTTTCTGGAAAGTTCTGACTGAATCAGGCAGGATTGCTTTACAGAAGACCAGTGAGTTGACTAACAATGAGATCAATGTAAAAAACAAACAAACAAACAAAACCCTATGTCAACAGATTATCTGAATTTTAGTTCTTCCTGCTAGAATGTATTAGAATTATACCTTCAGCTCTAACTTTAACACAGGTAGTTTGTTTTGTTTTGTCTTGTTTTAAGTGTGTACGAAAGCCAAATGACAACTCAAGTCCAGGGACTCTCACTTGGCCCCATCATTAAAATCTAGCTGTGAACTGCAGGGGGAGGGAGGGTTCCTCCTCCACCACTTCCTATGAACTGAATCATCAGAAGGTCAACTGCCAAGTTCTCCGTGGGCGTCTATCAAGCCTGCAAAGCAACCTTCTACGTGCCTACATGCACATTAGAAAAAGTAAAGTCTCAAGATTTCGTGGAAACAGAATTCTACAGCAAAGGGATCCATTAAAGAGCCTGCATACTTGGAGCAGGCAAAAGCCATTCTCCCAAGTTCAGATCCTGCATGTTAGAGACCTCGCTGAAGATCTGGGTGGGGGGAGGCCCAGCAGTGTCAATCGACCTGAGATGCCTTTCACCACCAGGCTGTAAGAACACACAGAACTGGGGCTGGGGAGGTGAGGCTCTAGTTGGAGCCAGAGCTAATCAAACAATTCCACTGGCACTTCCACGAGCCAAACTGTTTTTGCAAGACTCTGCCATGAGAGGCAAAACTAAGGTTATGATAGTCACCACCAAGGTGACTGCCCTGGGGACATTGCACAAGAGTCCCTTCACTTTTTTTATATGTCACCATAACTGCAGGTGAGGACATTAACCCCTGTCGACTCATTTTGGGGTATGATTTGTCTGTTGGCCACCATGCTTGTCCTTACAGGTAGACTCCAGCTTTTATTAACCTACGTACTCTCCAAGAATCAGTGCACCAAACAGCTAATTTGCTGCAGGCTTTCCCGGCCTGCTCAGGAATTCCCTGACAGATTGTGACATGATGACGACCACCTAGAGGTACTCCTAGCAACTGACATGCACAAGGTAATATTTTCTTAAGTCCCTAAAAGGAAGGCACCTGGACAGGTGCTTCATTTGTAAATGACATGAAAATGATCAGTTCCAACACAGGCAGCGCCAGGCTGCACCTCAGGCCTCCTCTCCTGACAGACTCTCTGGCTACTTTAAACCAGGTAGAATATGTGTCACCAAGGTTGGCCGGGAGTTAAAAAAAAAAAGAGAACCATAAGATGTGGACACACATTTGAACCAGCAAAGCAGGTACACAGGGACTGGATACCAGTTGCAAGACAGGAACACGACAGCAGGAGTGCGGGCCCCTGGGCCAGTGTGAAGTCTTAAGCGCTTTGCGTCCACACAGATGTCTCAGAGATCAGTTTTCTCTGATGAAGGACAGGGCCATGCCTGAGGGAAGATTTCAGTGTTCTCATTCACGGCTAAAACAGAGCAAACTCTTAACACGCCAGGAAAACTGGGGAGCACATGGAGAGTTTTCACATAAATGCTTTCTCTGTTCTGCTGGAGACAAAATAACACACCTTCCCCAGCTGGCCAAGGTTAGGCACCCATGGTGATTGTTCTCGAGCAAACTGTAGAACTGGACAGAAATAACCTCACGACCTTCACAGTTTCAGGTGGCTGAGCTACTGACTTTCTGGCTATGCCTTTTGCAGGAAGCAAATCTTTTTTCCCACTGGGGCAAAGACGTTTCCCCCCTCCCTGCTTTCCTTCTTCTCCATCCCCCGCTTTCTGATAAGAAAAGACAGAAAAATCAGGCCTACACAGAATCTACCAGAATCCTGAAGACTGCTGGACTGAATTAGGCAAGCATTTCCAACCAGGTTAGAATTTTCTTTAAGACCTGGCCATCTCCCTCCCTTCAACAATTCTTTATTCCCTCCCCAAAGGTTCGACTGCTACAACTGGGCAGAGTGGACATCTTTTCCCCTTGTACTCAGACCATGGGGCCCTTATGCAACAGCCTGAAAAGTTACTTATGTCCCTTGAGCCTGTCTCCACCACCCCAAGCATCCCTGAGATAAGTGTTTGTGAATGAGGCAGCATGTTCTAGGAAAAAGATAAGTTAAAATGACACTGCCCCTGCCATCTAAAAATGTACAAGGGAGAGCACACAGCATTCGCCTAGACGAAAGCTTGCACCTAGCTGTTCCCCTCTGGTAAGCCACGCTCCTGCTCTGGGCCTGAGGTTTCTCCTCCCCAGTCCCTGCTAGCTCTCACACTGGACATGCTAACAAGGCCTGGTGACAGCTTCTCTTCCCACTAACTTTTCCCTAAACACCCAACTCTATTTTTGCGATAAGTCCTTTGGCTGTCTTCATTTTAGCCTTGGCTTCTGAACAACTCTACCAAATAAACCATTTTCTCTTCTCTTCCTCTTGCCCAGACCCTGTTTCTCCCTCCTGCTGGTCCCTGCCTGTCCTGGGGAGGCCCGGGCTGGAGAACCCATGGGCTCTAACACCTTCCAACAACTCTCCCAGTTCCAAGTCTTTCCTTCCTCATCTGCTCTTCATCAGAAAACAATACCCTGACAGTTCCCACATCTTCAAATATGTACGTATGTTGTTCTAGGGCCCCACCCGGTCTTTTACAGTTACTGCCCCTTCTACACCCGGTTCTCTGGGTTCAAAAGGCGGCAGGAACAGGGTACCAGGGACAGGCCAATGTGTCCAGGCTGGAGGATCCCACAAGTCACTCCTTCACCCTGTCCCCTCGGGCCAGGCCGGCCCGGCTTGCACCCCGCCCCCGACCTCCTCTCGAGCCTCGTCTCGCGCTGCACCCACCTTCGGGGCCGCAGAAGAGCCCCTGTCCCAGCTCGCTCGCTGCATCTGAGCCACCGGCCTACGTGAGCGGCGGTGTGTCCGGGAGGCAGGGTCTGGGCTCGGTTCCCGGAGATGTGACCGGCAGAGGGAGGGAGACGACAAGGAGGAGGAGCCCAGGATACCGCACCGGGGCGGGGCGGGCGGCGGGGCAACCCCGGCCACAGCGCGCCGCACGAGCACCCCCGCGCGGCCGCCGCGGCCCCGGGGTCGCTCTGTGTCCCGTCGCCCTTGGCGACCCGGGAGACTACCAAGTGGTTTCTTGCCTTTTACCGGGAAACTGAGGCGCGCTGCTTCAGACCTCACCGCCCAACTCCAGAGACATCCTCCAGGAGTGCCATCTCCGGGGCGGGACTCTTGTGCTACTTTTGAGCCCGGGACCCCCGGGGGCGAGGGTAGGGAATTAACATTCCCACCCCCAGCCCCGGGCCACCTCCCGCGGTCGGGCCCCGCAGCGCGGTGGCACACGTGAGTCCACAGGGCTCATCCCAGCCGTACTCTCCCGGTCGTCCTCCCCACGTGGAGGCTACAGCGTACTGGGGCCGGTCGGTGTGTCACTGCGAGTTGGACGGTGGAACTGTAGGTGTCCCTGGCCCTGCACCTCGGGCTCGAGGCTCGAGGAGTACATACCAGGTGCGGTTCGTAAGTCCCGCGGCAGCATCCGCGCGGGGGGCCAGGGTAGCGGCCGCGACGGCAGGAGTGGGGCCGTGCTCAGGTTCGTGCGTCCCCGACAGCTGCCCGCTCCCCTCCTCCCTCTGGCCGGTCACCCGGGACTCGGGTTGCCTGCGGCCGCGCTGCCCCCTTTAACTTTCCGGCCACCTCTCCCGACCCGGGGTTCCATCCCAGACCCCCCTTCACGTGGACGCGCCCCGCAGCCAATGGGCGCGCTCGGGCCTCGAGCCGCCGGCCAATGGGAGCGCAGCTGCGGCCCCCGGAGCATCGCTCCACCACGTGATCGGCAGCGCGCCCGGAGTGACCGGCTGGAGGCCAGGGTCTGGGAAGGGGGCTGTGGGTCACCATTTCAACAGGAGCTGGAGGCTGGGCGCCAGGGGGCAGAGGCGATTCCCGGCAGAAGAGCGTCCCCTTTTCAACGAGAGGGCTTTTTATAAAGTCGGTATTGGGGCAGAGGACCGACACCCATGGCACTGACTGGCCCAGATAGAGTTGAGAGTTTCTCAGGTAGGTGTATTTTAGAGACCACCTGACGTGACTGTTACAATAACTATGAAAATCTACAGGGCCTTTGTGATGCTGAGGTACCTTGAGAAATATAGGGAATATGACCTTAAAACAAATAAAAAAAGAAAATGATGACCTTAGTAGCCCTTGAATCAGAGGCTCCTCCTCCCATAGGAAATCAATTTAAATGTAAATTGAATATTTACATATATTCAGAACTTGCCACTTTAGGGATAAGGCTCCCGGTTTTCTAATGACCAGTAAATTTTTAGAAAGAATATTGAAAATTGGCATAGGATTGCCAGCTTTTTAAAGTGCCAAATAAGGCGGGGCGTCGTGGTTCATGCCTGTAATCCTAGCATTTTAAGAAGTGGGAGGATCGGCTTGGCGCCTGTGGTTCAAGTGGCTAAGGTGCCAGCCACATACACCTAAGGTGGGGGGTTCAAATCCAGCCCGGGGCGCCAAACAATGACGGCTGTAACCAAAAAAATAGCCAGGCGTTGTGGCGGGTGCCTGTGGTCCCAGCTACTTGGGAGGCTGAGGCAGGAGACTCACTTAAGCCCAGGAGTTGGAGGTTGCTGTGACCTGTGATATCACCGCACTCTACTCAGGGAGACAGCTTGAGAAGCTATCTAAAAAAAAAAAAAAAAAAAAAAAGAGGTGGGAGGATCACTTGAGCTTAGTAGTTCAAGACCAGCTGGAGCAAGAGCAAGACCTCGTCTCAACTAAAAATAGAAAAATTAGCTGGGGTGGCAGGGGACTATATTCCCAGCTACTGGGGAGGCTGAGGCAGGAGGATCGCTTGAGCCCAGGAGTTTGAGGATGCTCTGAACCATGCTGACCCCATAGCACTCTACCAAGAGTGAGACAGAGCAACACAACCACCCAAAACTGCTAAATGAAGACATTAAAATAAACCCTATCATATTCTATTGCCATCCTTTTATTTTTTATTTTAAAAAGTATTCTTTAACAGCAAGAACAACAAAATGGGGGCATAATCTCATGGTAAAGGCCAGTCCTTCACTTTGTGAAAATTCATCATGTTGAATTAGGGCATTTGGGAATTTCTGCTCTAAGGGATGTAGGATCAGCTTCCGGTTTTACTAGAAATGCAAGACTTAAAACTAATTGGTTGCAGTAATCCAGTACGAGCCTTGGACTCTGTAGAGAGCTCCCCCAGTGCAGTCTTCCCCTCTACGGGATGAAGGCTGATCTTTAGCCCTCTTCTTTTTCTCCTGGATGGGCAGGTCTGATAAAGGACCACCTGGGAAGTCACCTTTTGGTAGGCGGTTGGCAAATAGCGTTTCTATGCAATATTCCCTCTGCCAGCTTTCTACCTCCTTTTGTTAGCTGATGAGTAGGTTGAACATTTGTAAGCCAAATGCTGGCTTAGTTTTTGCTCAGGTGTAGTGAGTCATGCTCAAGGAGTATACAGAAACAAAGAGCCAATAGGTACTGCAGAATGCACGCAGGCAAAGAGTGATCCGAACCAAACTGGGAAGGGAGTTGGGACAGTAAATAGAGCATTAGGGTTTGGAAACATTTTTCGTATATAGATCTAGGAAACCATGGGCAATAATTTCCCCTGTGGTTTAGATGACTATTTCAGGTCAGGAGTGTGGGGGCTAAACTTAGTTGTGGCACACCACAGCCTGGGTAGGTAGGAGTGTGGCATCTGTGAGTTTGAAAAGAGCAGTCTTCTTTGCAGTCAGAATAGAGCTGGGATGCATTTTAGGGGTGGGAGTGGGGAGTACTGTTCTAACACGAGACACAGCAGTCCAGAACCCCAGAACCTGAGAGCTGGACCTCTCCTTAGATACCATCGCCATCTTCTTTCACCTTCTACAAAAAGGAAAAGTGAAATGGAAAATTTTAACCCTTTAGTTAATGCACACCAAGTTTGTTATATAATTTCTGGTATTGGACTTTAGCCTTAATTTAAATTAATACTTTGCTCCTTCGAGGATAAACCAGAAAACAGCAGTGGTTAAGCGTAGCTAATTATGATTCCTCCACAAACTGTCCGTTTTGGTGGCTATCAGTCTATCTTCTTCCTTGCACTTGGGCTCATCTGTGACTCCTTCATTCTCTCTTATTATTCATTCATTCACTCATTCATTCATTCAGCACATTATTGAGGAACCACCATAATCCCGAATGCTGAAAGTGGAAAAATTAGTGAATATAATCTTATCTCAGAAGCTCAAAGGCTAATAAGTAATGATTTGGGATAAATGTATAGAAGGGAAGTCTCTGTGTTTGGGGAGTTTAGAGGAAGACTCTGTGTTTAGCATTCAGAGTGGCTGTGGCACCGAGGAGGTCGGAGGAGGTTCCCAGAGCTATGACCATTCACAGGGTTCTGGAAGGAGGAGTTAGAATCAAAGGTGACAGAAAGGAACAGGGCAGGATTGGCAAAGACTACAGAGTTCTCTAAGTTCCCTAAACAATTGCCAGTCTGCTGATTAAAAATTAAGTCTTCCTTCTGGCTTAAATATTAGACAATGTTCCTTTATATCTGTGTTACCTTTATCTTTCTGCTCATCCAGAACATTTTCCAAAATACTGCAAATGTTTTGTGTCCTTCTCAACATAATGCAAAACAGCTCAAACCCAGGTGGTCCTATGCTCCCGCAAGATTTTGGAAGATAGACTGTTGTTTTTTGAGTTCTACCATTGCTTCCCTCAGAATGAAAATTATTGTAAAATTAATCTACATAAAAATAACCAGCATCAGAAGTCAGACTAAAGAAGAGAACATTCTTCTGCTTGATCAGAATAGAAAGTGGGAAAGACTGTTTCCAAACTGCCTAAGTCAATTTATATTTAGCTGAGTGGAGTTGTTTGCACCTGTCAAAGCTGTAGACATGCTCTGGCGCATTATGTTACCTGGGGCCCCGGCTGCCCCTCTTTCAGATTCAGCTGACATTGACTTGCAAGGTCGTGTTTTATGGGGACAGGCAGATGAATACTTACAAAGCAACTCTATAAGCCTAGTATGGAGAATGTGTCCTTAGCACATGAGAAGATCTTGACTAGTTTATAGGCTTTAGCCTATTAGGGTGTCTGTTTCTCACTCTTGAGAGCTTGTGACTTTCAGGGTGAGGTTGGTCGAGTAATCACTCTTTTTTTTTTTTTTTTTTTTGAGACGGAGCCTCAAGCTATCCCCCTGGGTAGAGTGCTGTGGCATCACAGCTCACAGCAACCTCCAACTCCTGGGCTCAAGCGAGTCTCCTGCCTCCGCCTCCCAAGTAGCTGGGACCACAGGT
>CAUYQV010191428.1:0-12845 GCA_963574575.1 Galagoides demidoff | reverse complement strand
AATGATTAACCGAATGATGTGAAAGTTATGTTAACCAGCTTGATGAAGGTGTTTCAAATTGTATATGAAACAGCACAATGTACCCCATGTTTGCATCAATGTACACAGAAATCAATTAATAAAAAAAAAAAAAAAGATCTTCTGCGTCCTTATTTACAGCTGCATAATGGTCTATTGGGTGGATGCATCCTGGTTTATTCAACCAATTTCCTAGCATTTTGGTTACGCCTCATAATTTATAATACAAAATAATGCTGCAACAAATATCCTTATACAGATGTATCATCATATTATGTGAGCTGTAGCTTCAGAGTAAGTTCCTAAAAGGATTCTCTGCATCAAAGCACAAAAGCTGGGCAGCGCCTGTGGCCCAAGGAGTAGGGGGCTGGCCCCATATACCAAAGTTGGTGGGTTCAAGCCCAGCCCTGGCCAAAAAACAAAACAACAACAAAAGCATAAAAGCTGATGAGGTTTTGGTTAGAGGTTATCAATTTCCCCTCCATAAGGGGGTATTGCTTTGTATTCCCACTAGCAATGCAGGAGCGCAATGACCCTAGCCTTTTACCTCCTGTTCTTTTCCCCCCAGTAATTACTGAACATAATCTTTTTCACCTCTCATTCTTATTTAAAATAAGTTTGACAAGTTTTCTTTATAGCCAAATTCTGATTAATATAGGCAGGACAGCCTACCTTTGCTTTAGATTCAAGAGAATTGAGAAAAGGAGTTAAGTCGGGGGCCAGGAAATTCATTCCCATTTATGGAAGATCTTTATGTTGAGTCAATAAGTTTCTTTTTTACTCAACGGGAAGCCAATCAGGAGAGGTTTTTTAGAAAGGCAATACCATGGCTAGATCATGATAATGATCAGGAACCATTCTGACTGCAAACAATAAACTATTTCACTGTCAATAAAAAAGTGGTATAATTATTTCTTTTACAATAAGAAGTCACAGTGACACAAATATTGCTGTAATACCCTCTCAATGTTGCTCCTTGTCCCCTTCTCTTAAATATTCCAGTGGAGGGACCAGTAATACTGGTGTCTCTGCTGTTCTTGAACACAATGTATAATTCCTAGCCGAGGGCCTTTGTACCAGGTGCCTGAAAGTTTCTCCCACTGCCTGCAGGACACTTTCTCACTTTAGGACTTTGTGTCAATGTGACCTGCTCTATGAGGCGCCAGTACTTTCAATATCTCTCATGCTTTTCTACTCTTTTCCCCCTCCCCGTAACATTTTATTACCCTCTAACACGGTGGTTCTCAACCTTCCTAATGCCCTGACGTATTTTCATTGTTACAAAGGGGTCGCGGACCCACAGGTTGAGAACTGCTGCTCTAACATATTATGTATTTCAAATGTATGCTGTTTATTTTCCGATTTCCTCCTCCCACTACTAGTGAAACTGCCCTTACAAATTGGTGAAGGGATGCAAGGCAAGAGCTAGAGTGAGGGTCCCAAAACTCTGTGCAGAAACGGGCTTTGCTAAAAATGATAATGATCAGTCCCTGTCCTTGATAATAATCACCATCCCCTGTTTACTTCAGCTGGTAATTATAAAGATTCTTAACTTTCCCCACATAGCTGGTAGTTGTAAAGATTTGTAACTTTGCTCTGTAGATAACATCCTGTTTTGTAACCCTAAGAGTAGTGTCTAAGATGGTTTCCAGGCCCCAGACTCCAGGGGATTGGCCCACCTTCCCAGACGAGGGGCCCATACCAAGAAACTAACTCAGCAGGAATTGGGACCCCAGGAGCTGAAGCAAAAGATGATTTCCATACCCCCATAATTTTGCCCCAAACTTAGCCAATTAGGAAACCTCAATCCCCTGCCTGTCAAACCATCCTTAAAAATCCTGGCTCCCACTTCCCAGGGAGGTAGATTTGAGAAATTCCTTCCATTTTTTACAGTTAGCACGATGCAGAATAAATTTTCTGCTGTAAACTCTGCTGTCTCTGGGTCTTGGCTTCCTCTTGGGCATCATGTACATGAACCTGGTTGGGCACCCACACTAGAATCTAAAGTATAAAAAGTTAAAAATTATTGATGATCTTTGATATATCTTTTTTTTTTTTTTGAGACTGAGCCTCAAACTATCCCCCTGGATAGAGTGCTATGGCATCACAGCTCACAGCAACCTCCAACTCCTGGGCTCAAGCGAGTCTCCTGCCTCCGCCTCCCAAGTAGCTGGGACCACAGGCGCCTGCCACAATGCCTGGCCATTTTTTGCAGCCATCATTGTTGTTTGGCGGGCCCAGGCTGGATTCGAACCCGCCACCTTAGGTGTATGTGGCTGGTGCCTTAGCCACTTGAGCCACAGGTGCCAAGCCTGATATATCTTTAATGCCGGAAATAGTGCTTGGCACATAGCAGTGCTCAATAAGCATTTCTTGAATACATGAACATAGTCATGGGGTAGGTGGCTCCCCAGTTGGTTTCATGTCTAAACAACATTAAGGCACTGACCTGGAATCTATGATTCTCTAATCTTTATCTTCATGATTGAGAGAAGTCTATAGCTTTGAGCATCAGATTCTTATACGGTAATGTCTAAAGCTGACAGGGAAGGGTAAGAATAAGTGGAATTTTTTTCCTCTCCCCAAGTTGAAAGTTCTACTAAGAGAGAAAATCCTAGGCTGGGCGCAGTGGCTCATACCTGTAATCCTAGTACTCTGGGAGGCCAAGGCGGGTGGATTGCCTGAGCTCACGAGTTTGAGACCATCCTCAGCCAGAGCAAAACCTTGTCTCTAAAAATAGCTGGGCATTGTAGCTGACACCTGTAGTCCCAGGTACTTGGGAGGCTGAGGCAGAGAGTTGCTTAAGCCTAAGAGTTTGAGGGTGCTATAAGCTATGACAACACAGCACTGTACCAGGGGCAAGAAAGTGAGACACTGTCTCAAAGAAAAAAAAAAAAAAAGAGAGAGACAGAGAAAATCTTCCCCAGGAATCCCCAGTAGACTTCCCCCTAAGTTTCATTGACCAGAATTGGGCCACTTGCCTATTCCTAGATCAATAACTTGTAGAGGGAAAAGAAGTTGCTGGGAAGGGCTGGGACTCCTCAGAATTCACCCCCTAAGGCTGGGTATACTGCAAATGCACAAAATTTTTAACTTTCATTCTATTAAGTTTAAAAAGATGAGAAGGATTTTTGGTGGGCAACCGATAGTGATTGCCACAGCACCCTGGGTGTTATTTGAAGAACACAGGGAGGGTGGGGGAGTGAGGGGAGGCAGAGGGCACTAGACTGCTAAGGTCCAGGGGTAAAGGCCTTACCCAGGAAGTCTCCTTGAGGCATGTTGCCCATAAAATCAGCTGAGCCCTTGTATAGTTTTGTATGCTCTACTCTGTGTCAGATAATGCATTTCAAACAGGCATTCTCCAGTGTTAGGGGAGTATCAGCTGGGTGACCTTGGGCAAGTTATTAACCCTTCTGAGTCTCACATGGGTCACCTTGGCTCTAAGAGAAATGTGAGCCTGACCATGACATTGCTCGGAGAATTTTTCGAGATTTACTTCCAATCAATGGTTTGGGCCGATAGCATGCTTTTCTTTAATTGACAATTACATATTCCTTTTAACACTATAGGAATCTGAGATCCTTTTAATAGATAGCACTGTAATTGCGATCTTTCTCTTAAACCACTTATTTTCAGAGGGAATGAGTGACTGTGTCAAGGACATCTGAGATAATTCAATGAGAAAGATTAAATGCTCGACTTCCACGCAGGTAACAACTGACAAAACAGTCTCAATTGGCAATAGATCAGGTAGTTTGGAGTTGAGATCTTCCACCTGTATGGTGGAAGGTATCTCCATCTGTTAACTCCCAAGTGCTTGAGGCCAGTCAGCCTCACTGGTGGCTTGGCCTGGCTTCCTCTCATCAGGGCAGGTGCTACTCATGTTAGAATGGGGTACAGTAGCGGCAATCAGGGCTATAGAGCTGGCCAGACCCGTATTTAAATTCCAGCTCTATTGTTTATTGCTTTGTGATGCTGAGCTCTTAAATGAGGCTTCCTAAAAGATATTAGGGGCTTCCTGTGAAATGATGAGTGGTGACATGCAGGCTCACAGACACCCATTCAGTGTGAGTTCTCTTCTCCCTCTGTGTCTTCCGTGGACTTACTTTTATGTCCTAACAAAGCCCTATTTTCTATGTATCTCCTCAGCCTCATGGTGGCCTCAGCCTAATACACCATAAACCATCTGTGAAGATTAGACCACCAGAGGAACAAGAGCCAAGAGAACAAATTTTTTTCCAAGCCCACACCCGGTATTTCTTTCAAGACTCAAGAAGCACCGAGCCACCTGCTTCTGCATTATAAAAACAATAATAAATGTGTTTGAACACCTACTGAGTGCCCAGACTTGGTACTGGATTTTGTGGGAGGTTCAAAGAGGTATTATAAGATATGGTCCCTGCTTTCGAGGAACTTGAAATCCTCCTAAGAACCCAAAATAAATATAATGAAAATCGGACAGACTTAGTTTTAATTCCAGCCCTGCCACTTACTAACTCTGTACCTTAAATAGTCACTGAGCCTCTCTGCATCTCTACTTCCTTGCCTGTGAAACCAATACCTATATAATTAGGCTGCTGTGGGGTTTGAAAGTGCACTACATGTAAGGGACCTGAAGCACAGCAGGCACTGGGGTAACCTGAGTTCCTTCATCTTCAAACCACATAGTAGTTAAACTATAAAACAGAAGATCTATTACAAGACAGCCTATACTTCATTGCCAAGTGAAATGCTCTGAAATAAAGGCTCTTAGAGTTCAGTGGAGGGCAGGGCCATTCAGCCTGGGGTCAGTGGGGGTAGATTCCTGGATGAAGAAGTGAAGGGACTGGCATTTCAGGGACAGGCTGATTCTCTCAGATTCATCACGGGAGCCTAGGCCCTAAGTCCTTGTTCTGAACTAATGATAAGGAATAAAGACTTGGGTACTCCAAGACAGAAATGGCAGGTTGAAGACTAAGAAAGCAATTCAGATATTCTCTCAATGCGCAGACCACTGATACTATTTGTCCTCAACCTGTGCTCAATCCACCTGCCTCAATAGCCTTCCAGGTCATTATGGAATGAATAGTCCCTCCTGCAGTGGGAGTAACTGGACCCCACTGGATGATAAAAAACCAAGTGGAGCACAGCTATATGCCTGTGATAAAGAAAATGCTAATGGCAGAGATGCGTTTACCCCATACTCCTGAGAAAGCATTGATTATACCAAATATGTACAGGGAAACTTACCTGCAGAAGAGGCTTTTAATAATAATGATCAACTGTTGTAAGTTATATTATTATTCCAAATTATCAGGTCCCTCTTCTGTAAGAGAATCATGTAGCCCTTCCCTGCCAAGATTCTCTGTGGGTAAAGTATGGTGGCATCCCATCAATATCCATGATCATGTGACCAGTTGTAGCCAATGGAATACGAGAGGATGCAGTAGACAACATATTAGAGCAGAACCATTAAGTGCATTTTGATAGTTAATTTGGCCTCATGTTCTTGTCTTTACCACGAAAACAGCATACCTCAGAAGATTCTACTAGCAGCTTGGGTCCCAGAATGAGAAAGCTGGGTAGTCAAGCAGAGCTAAGTATGACGGGTACAGTTACTCCTGCCAATATGTCAGCAGATCTAGGAGCTAGAAATGTTTGTTATTACAGCCCACAGAGATGGCTGGGATCTGCATTAATTAACCCTGGCTCTGTGCTGGCACTGTCCTAAGCATTTCACCTGGGTTCTCTTCTTGAATCCTTGCATTAACCATGCAATGTAGTGTTTCAGCCACGGTTCTCCATTGTAAACATCAGAAAATTACTCTGTGTGCAAAAGGAAGTACAAAAGGAAGACTCCTGCTTCCAGCCAAGATGGAGCCGCAGAATCTGCATGTTCCCTCCCATCTAAAGAACTGAAGATCTCGATTAATTATAAAACGATGATTCTTAAAATCTTACTAAGCAATGAGGAGAGTGATCTCTGAGAGATGGGAAACAAACATAATGAACCCGGCAATTCATACAACTTACCACCTGGACAGTTTCCAGGCCATGGTGCAAAATAGCAGAAGCCAGGCAGACCTTATCAGCCTCCTTAATTTGTGAATATGGAACTGAAAACAAATAGGCCAAAGTGACAAAAATCTGCCTGGCAGAATACTAGAAAGGAAAATGCTGCACGGAGAGAGGAACATGGAGAGTAGCAGAGAATCCCTCTTGAGAATTCAGCTGAGTACAGATCAGCACATGCATGACAGGAAATTATTCAAGGACTATACAAATAAAAAAAAAAAGAAAGAAAAGATCACAGGCAACAGTCTGTGGAACTCACATAGGACAAGGAGTAAGTCTCACCAGCCAGGGTGAACACTGGTGGAATCCTTAGAAGGATCTTGCTTGATAGTCAAAAAGAATTGCCAGGCATGCAGAGCATGTATATATGATCCTAAATGAAGAGAAAAATCCATGAATTAAAATGGACTCCCAAATGCCTATTAAAATCAATAGGCAAGGACACTGTAAGAAAGTATCATGAATGTATTTCCTATGTTCAAAAAGCTAGAGGAAAAATTAAATATATTAAATAAATGCATAGAAGATATATGATGATAGTAAGTGCTCCAACTTGAACTTTTAGAGATATAATTATAATGTCTGGGATGAAAAACACATTGAAAGGAGCTGGCCATGGTGACTCATGCCTGTAATCTAATACCCTGGGAGGCTGAGGCAGGAGGATTGCTTGAGCTCAGGAGTTCGAGACCAGACTGAGCAAGACTGAAGTCCCATCCCTACTAAAAGTAGAAAAATGATCCAGATGCTGTGGCCTATCGTCCCAGCTACTCGGGAGGCTGAGGCAGGAGGATGGCTTGAACTCAGGAGTTTGAGGTTGCTGTGAGCTAGGCTGATCCCATGGCACTCTAGCCAAAAAGATACAAAAAATGTACAGAATAACAGTTATCTGTGGCCAACTTCAGGCAGCTTTATATGTCTCATTGAAGGTTTTTTTTTTTTTTTTCTTGTTTTGAGATAGAGTCGCATTCTGTTGCCCAGGCTAGAGTGTCATGGTGAAAGCCACCCCCAAGGTCTGGATGTGGCTGTAGTCAATCGGCCCCACCACAATTAATTCTTCTCCTCTCTTGCTTTTTTTTTGAATGGCTAGTTCCAGCTTCCTTAAAAGGGAAGTTCTAACTGGCCAAGCAGTCTGGAAAGCTAAAATAGTGAAATGCCAGGACGGGTGGCCTTTTTGTTTGATTGGTTGGGTTTTCTGGTTTGTCCATTTATTTTTGTTTTTAGATGTGGGTCTCCCTATGTTTCCCAGGCTGGACTCAAACTCCTGGCCTGAAGCAATCTTCCCCGTCACAGCCTACTGAAGAGCTGAGACTGCTGGTGCAATCTACTCTAGCTACTTAACTCAGATAGGGATTTAGTAAGACTGAATAACTCACAGAATCATTGGGATTGTTGAGATTTAGGCTATGGGCAGAGCTTTGACAAATATACCTATAACTACATTGCAGATCTGGCCTGGTAAGGGAGCTCCTGCCACAGCTGAGATCAGGAAGTCCCACTCTTGCCACTGACTCCAGGAAAGAGCTGCCTCTACTTCCTCACTCCAGCGGGGCCTAGAGAGTTTTCCCAAGTAGCTCACTAATGAATCAGATTGGTGTGTCTCTTCAGCAGATGCCAGATTACATCTGCATCCAGTGGTAAGGGAGGCCAGGAAAGGAAGGGGCTTTGTTTGATTTGACCAAAACTCAAAGGTGAAGAGGATTTTTAAGAGATTTTGGGAGCCGTGACTGAGTGCTAGGCTTTTTATCCATTACCAGGAAGTGACTGCTTCCCACCCAGAATCATGTGGTGGGGAACACTCAGGGAATGTGGTTCAGCTACTTGACATCTAAAAGCGACAGGTACCTCTAGAGCAGTGATTTTCAACCAGTATGCCATGGCACACTGGTGTGCCGTGAGAGGATCTTAGGTGTGCCATGAAAATTTTTAAAGATCATTAATTAAATTATTTTTGAAGGAAGTTCAAAGCACAGGAAGTATATATATTTTTTACCTTTTTAATCAACATAATTTAAGTGTGCACAGAAGTTTAATTATAGGGTCAAGTGTGTTATGAGATAAAAAAGGCTGAAAAACACTGCTCTAGAAGAATGTACTTTTATTAGTTCCATTTTATGCATCGGAAATGGAACTTCTCAGACATTTGATAACTCGTGCAAGACAACAGTTCAAAGAGCAAACATTTACAAATCCCTATATACATCGTGTCTTTTAATCCTTATAACTTTATTTTATATATATATAATTGCCCCTATTTTGTATAAAAGAAAATGAAGATTATAGAAATTAATTGGAAAGCTAATAATTCTGTGGTACATGCGACCTGGCCATAATCTGCCATACCCACCCCCCCACCTAATCCCTGTGTACCAACAGCACGGAATTCTGCAGGCCTCTGTGCACGTGTGTGTTGGTGTGTGTACATGTATATGTGTATGTCCTTACCATCTTGCCATACACCAAATTCAATGCTCACTAGATGAATCTGAGAGTCTCTGTCCCCTGTCTTCTTTGTTATTACAGACTCAGTCAGGTGTTTTCCAGAGTCCTCCTGGATCCTCAGAGCTCTGGGCCTGAACTAGCTCCATTTATCTAGGAAGTAAAGGGCAATGGGATGGGGACTAGGAATGGCCTGGGATCTGTAGCCCTGTCAGTATGCAAATCATTTATTTGTATGCAAATGATTCCAAGGAAATGGAGCTGGGGATCCCCAGATCAATCATTTTTGTCTCTTGCAAATGATGCCAATTATTTCTGGTACATACAACCCTCTCTGTTTTGTGGCTGGTTTGAAACAGTTTTGAGTACTTCATTCTGATGGGCTGATCCAAGCTAGACATTGATAAAGGAAACACCAAGACTCAACAATTCCACTCCTAAGAATAGATCCAAGAAAACAGCACAGATGCACCAGGGGACCTGTTCAGAACTGTTCATGGCAGCACTGTTTATAAGAGCTCAAAACTAGAATCAATCTGGCTCGGCACCTGTGGCTCAATCGGCTAAGGCGCCAGCCACGTATACCCAAGGTGGCGGGTTCGAATCCCCAGCCCGGGCCTGCCAAACAACAATGATGGCTGCAACCAAAAAACGGCCGGGCGTTGTGGCGGGCGCCTGTGGTCCCAGCTACTTGAGAGGGGGAGGCAGGAGACTCACTTGAGCCCAGGAGTTGGAGGTTGCTATGAGCTGTGATGCCATGGCACTCTACCCAGGGGGATAGCTTGAGGCTCCGTCTCAAAAAAAAAAAAAAACTAGAATCAATCCAAACATCCTTAGAAGCATGGAAGAATAAAACCAGTTGTCAGGTTTCAAGGCAGCTACCTATCTCCTAAAATGTCAGTATTTCAGGCAGCTGTTTACATCCTCGGTTCTGGGGATGCTCCTGGTTGAAGGATGACCAGACATCCTAAAATAAGGCACGTATGAAACAAAATTTATTGAGAAAGAGATAGATAGGTTAACAGAGTAAGAAGGTTTAGAGAGCAAGATACATTCTCAATAGATGGTGAATGGGCCCCTACTGTCAGGACAAAAGGAACAAGAGACAAAGAGGCCATGGGTATGGCCTGTGATTCTGTCTTATACTGCCTAGGTCTGCCCTACCTCATAGGTCAGAGGTCACCTTGGAAACAGAGTCTTACTGTGCATGACAACGTCCCATGAGCCTCTCATAGGGCCCATGGGGCAGGAGAGTGGCCCACAATGTAGATTTAAGCAAGTGACATGATAATTAGTCTTAATTGTATTGTAGGTCACTTTCAAAACTCTGTTGTACCCATGAGGTCCTCAAACTTTTTAAACAGGGGCCAGTTCACTGTCCCTCAGACCGTTGGAGGGCTGGACTATGGGCCCTGGGACAAGTCGGCTGCTAAGCAGGACAGGCAGCGGCAGCCGGATAAATGTCCTAGGCGGGCTGCATGTGGCCCATGGGCCATAGCTTGAGGATGCTTGGGCTAGAGAGTCTTCTACATCCTTTTGCAGTTGGCATGCTAAGTTCTTTTTTTGTTTTGTTTCGTTTTTTCTTTTATAAATTGTATTTAATTAGGACCAAAGTACATTACTTAAACATTAATTTTTAACTTAACATGTTAACATGTTGTTTATCATATTGCATCCTCATTTATAAGTGAAATATGTTTGTAATTTCCCCCTTGTAATAATATATTTACTCCAATTTTAATATCAAGGGTATCCAGATTAAGTAGAATGATTTTGAAGTATTTCTTTTTCTATTGTCTATAAGATTTGGCATGATCTGTTTTTTTTTAAATTATCTGTCACTTTTCAGATGCCACAAAGATACAAGAGATTACCTCTGGATACTACAAAAAACTCTATGCTGAGAAATTTGACAATGTGAAGGAAATGGATCAATATTTAGAATCACACCCTCTCCCTAGACTTAACTAGGAAGAAGCAAATCTCCTAAACAGACAAATTTCAAGCACTAAGATCAAAAAAACAATAAAAAATCTCCCAACAAAAAAATGCTCTGTTTTTTCCCAAAATCTAAAAAAAATAGATAACTAATATTAATAAATGATAGAGGCATGCTAAGTTCTGATTGGCAGATTGGTAGGGTGAGCTCTTCTCCCAGGTGTTTGCAATCGCAGACAGGATTAAAGTGAGATGGAAGCCTTGGAGCCCTACTCTTCTTTTTCCCTAGGAGAATTTGGTTTCTAGCTATCTACCTAACATGTTCACTCAATGAACTATTACAGAGCCATTAAAATGAGCCATGAAAATGACTTACAGTTAACATACATCAGCATGGATGGATATATTATTTTTAGTTCTGGTTAATTTGAGGGTACAAAGAGATAGGTTAGTGTTTTCATTTCTTAGGTAAAGTCCCTCTTTAATTGTGTCCTGCCCCCAAGAGGTGTGCCATATACCCTAACGTTGTACCTGTTAAGTGGGAGCACATCCATACCCCTCTCTCCTCCCCTTTTCCCCCTCCCTTTTCCCCCCACCCCCACCTTGAATTGATTTCCATTTTTTTCTTATGCGAGCATGTATTAGATCTTCTACTGGTTTCATATTAGTATTGAATACATTGGATACTTGCTTCTCCATTCTTGTGCAACATTACTAAGAAGAATGTGTTTCAACTCCATCCAGTTAATACAAAAGATGTAAGTCTTCATCTTTCTATGGCTAAATAGTATTCCATGATATACATATACCACAGCTTGCTAATCCATTCCTGGGTTGGTGGGCATTTAAATTGTTTCCATATTTTGGCAATTGTACATTGAGCTGCAATAAACAATTTAGTGCAAACGTCCTTATGATAAAATGATTTTTTTTTCCTTCTGGGTAGATGCCTAGTAATGGGATTGAAAAATTAAACAAGAGATCTAATTTGAGTTCTTAGAGGTTTCTTCATACTTCTTTCCAAAGAGGCTATATTAGTTTGCAATCACACTAACAGTGTAAAAGTGTTCCCTTCTCTCCACATCCATGTCGGCATCTGCAGCTTTGAGACTGTGATGTGGGCTATTCTCACTGGGATTATGTGATATCTCAGGGTGGTTTTGATTTGCATTTCTCTGATGATTAGAAATGATGAAATTTTTTTCTAATGTTTATTATCCATTTGTCTGTCTTCCTCAGAGAAAGTTCTGTTCATGTCTCTTGCCCAGTGATTTATGGGATTGTTGGCTCGTTTTTTTCTTTTCGGTTGATTAATCTGAGTTCTCTGTAGATTCCAGTTATCAGCCTTTTGTCAGATTCATACCATGCAAATATCTTTTCCCATTCTAAAGGCATCTTTTTGCTTTACTTGTTGTGTTCTTAGCTGTGCAGAAGCTTTTTTCAGCTTAATTAAGGCCCGTTTATTTTTGTTGTGGTGGTGATGGCCGCTGAAGTTTTCTTCATAATGTCTTTTTCCAGGTCAGCATCATCAAGAGTTTTTCCCACACTTTCTTCTAAGATTTTTATTGTTTCATGTCTTATATTTAAATCTTTTATCCATCTTGAGGCAATTTTTGTAAGTGGTGAAAGGTGTGGGTCCAGTTTCAGTCTTTTACGCGTGTGATTATCCAATTCTTCTAGCACTATTTGTTGAAAAGGAATTCTTTTCCCCACTGTATGCTTTTGTTAGCTTTATCAAAGATCAGATGGCTATAAGAGATTTTTTTCATCTATTGGTTTTCTATTCTGTTTCATATGTTTATATCTCTATTTTTGTGCCAATATGATGCTGTTTTTATCACTCTGGACTTGAAATATAACCTGAAGTCTGGCAGAGTGATGGCTCTGGTTTTGTTTTAATTGCTAAGAATTGCCTTGGCTATGTGGTTTTTTCTAGTTCCATACAAAACAAAGTACTATGCTTTCCAGTTCTTCAAAGTATGATGGTGGTCTTTCAATGAAGATTGCATTGAATCTGTAGATTGCTTTGGGTATAATAGACATTTTAACAATGTTGATTCTTCCCAGCCAAGAGCATGGTATATTCTTCCATTTGCTAGTGTCTTCTGCTATTTCTTTTCTTAGCGTTTCATAATTCTCTTCATAGAGATCCTTCACCTTTTTTGTTAGGTATATTCCTAACTATTTCATTTCTCTTAAGCTATTATGAAGTGAATTGTATCCTTAATTTGCCTCTCAACTTACCTATTTTGGGCATATACAAAGGCAACTGATTTGTGGGCATTGATTTTATACCCTGAGACATTATTCTATTTCTTAATCACTTCTAGACATTTTGTGGTTGAGTCTCTGGGGGTTTCTTTTTCTTTTTCTTTTTTTTTTTTTTTTGAGGCAGA
>CAUYQV010191427.1:0-52031 GCA_963574575.1 Galagoides demidoff | reverse complement strand
CCCAAACTCTATTTAGAGACAGTTTCTTACTAACATCCAGAAGCAACATCTCATTTTACAAAGATATTTAATTGGCTTCCTTCTGACTCCATAACTGCAGATGAAAATTATTTGAGAGGTTTCGTGTGTGCAATTAATTATGTACTTAGATTTAAACTTGTGTTACTTTTGGGTACCAGCCTATCTTACCCTATTCTGTATTTTAACATCTGAGCCACTCCATTTATTCTTCTCACCTTTTATTTACCACTAAAATGTAGCTTTCTTATGGCTTGGCGCCCATAGCTCAGTGAGTAGAACTATAGCCAAATACACCGAGGCTGGCCAGTTCGAGCCTGCCCAGTTTGACCCTGGCCTAGGCCCACTAAAGAACAATGACAACTGCAATCAAAAAATAGTCAGGTATTGTAGTGGGCACCTGTAGTCTCAGCTACTTGAGAGGCTGAGGCAAGAGAATTGCTTCAGTTCAAGGTTTGAGGTAGCTGTGAGCTGTGACGCTCCAGCACTCTACAAAGGGCAACATAGTGAGACTCTTGTCTCAAAATAAAATAAAATAAAATAAAATAAAAATAAAAATGTAGCTTTCTAAAAAGAATTTAAATAAGACTACAGCTTTTTAGTGGAGTTCTTAACTACTGAAAGACTTAGTTTCCCATCTATAAAATGGGGATATATCTTCCTCAGAGGGTTAGTGGTGGAATTAAACAAGGCAGCGTGTGTAAACAGTGACCGAGACAGACACAGAAGGCAACATGTGTTGCATTCACCATGACCAAGACGACGATGAAGAAGTGGAAGGGGTTGTCCTGTAGGATATGGAGGTCTCATACCATCAATGACCCAGAGGCGTCCTCAACTGCAGACACGGAGCAATTTACACAACATGTTATGCAGAGCAAGTGTGAAAGAGAGCAGAACTGATATACAATGCAGCAGTAAAATCAGATATGAACTCACAGTTTTCAGAGAACTGTCATTAGGTTTCAAATTGCAGGTCGAATATTACTTTGAGTTTTAAATATTTGTTTCTGTAATGGAAATAGTCACAAAATATTTTCAAGTTGGAAAATGTTTATTTCAAGAACTGCCATGAAATTACCATTTACGTGGGGAATTAAGCAGCACAAACATTTCTCTAACTACTTCCAGAGGTTGGTGAACATGTTTAAACACATATGCCGGGGAAAACAAAACAAACCCAGTCACAAAACACTGCTGACAGAGTTCTCATGATTAAATAAAGCTGTCCTGTGGCAGGTTTTCATCTTCTACTATTTCTTAACAGATTACTACTACATTTCACTTAAGTTCTGTGCTTTTTCCTAACTTTACATGAAACACATATACATATACACATATGTATATATGTACTGTGAATAAAATTCATATGAGAGAAATTATTCTATAGTAAGAGACCCAAACAATGGTTAAAATGCAAATAAATGTATGACTACATTTGTCTGAGTAATTAAGAAAATCTGTCATATTATTTATGAATTAACAAAAGCTATAATAGTATATAGAATAACTGCTTCCTTCTCCCCCCCCCCAAAAAAAAAGATCTATAATTTGACATTCCACTGTGGTGCTATGGGTAATTTGTCTGAGAATCTATCTTAGCCAACTACCTTTATGGCACAAGAAGAGATATACCTCTTTAGTTTACAGTTATATTTAAACTGATTCTTTTTATATCAAAGTCTGATTTTACTTTTACTCATCACCTGTTCTAAGAAATATTCAAGAATATAAACATATAATAAGACATGGCTTCTCCATGGCCACTGTAATAAATACATTCCTTCATGCTTCTCATGACTTTAAAGAATATTTAAGTCAATGAAAGAACTATATAAATACAAAGAACATATAAAAGTAAGGCAACCGCCTTGGATGATCTCCATGTTAAAGTTATCCCATATGGTTTGATTACCATCTTATAACCAATATATTCCCCCTTCTCTTCCAAATCCCCTCACTGAAAGTTTCCAAAGCTACATACTTGGAAGGATGGAAAGAGCTGCAAACTCTACCTAATTCAACAATTACTCATCACTCACACACACAAAAAAAGGTAAATGGAAATTCCCATAAAACATTAGACATGGTGTGCCTCTTCTGTAGTAGTTCACATAAGCTCCCTGACTTCATGTCAGCGTATCCCTCTTTGTGGAGTAGAGTTGGGCATGCAAAGAATATGGATAAATTACCACTCTATAAACACTTACAACAAGTTCAGCAAACAGGGCTCTCTCCCCAATAAACATAGTTTTCTGAAGGGTTAGCTCATTTTAATTATATAACTTTAATATTAGACTCAAGGTCATTCCTTTTGGAATCTTTACCTATGTTAAAGCACACACACACTCATAGATACACATGTACATGCACACACATGCCCAAACACACATATTAAATGCCAGCCATCCCCTAACAAATATCAGACCAGGTCTAGAATTAAAGGCTTTGTAATTTCTGGGACATAAGAAGCAAAGTTTTAGAACAAGAACATTTAGGCAGAAGTAAACGAATTCAAAAATTAGTCAAAATAATTAAATAGTACATCTAAAAACCAAGAAGTCAAAAGAGAGATTAGAAAGAAGAAATTTTAGTGGTCAAGGTAGACAAGCTGTATGTCACAGTTTGGCCAAGCAGATTAATAGGATCACCATCAACACTTAGGCAGGAGGCTATTCTGAGGCTAGTTCATTTCCCAGAGTTTAGAGTGTTTTCCCGCCCATGTATTTATTTATTTACCCAGGAATTCATTTAATGTGTAATAGACTGAGCACAAACGAAGGTGTTAAGTTCTATATGGTTCAGTTTGGGTCCCCTGGAATTTAAGGTGCCCATAGGAGAGATGAATGACCACAGATAATTCACAGGTGTGTACATGAGTGTAGAGACCAGGAGAGAGAGTTTGGTTGACAATGAGCAACTGAAGTGTTTTCAGTGTCTTCATTCTATTTCATGAAGCCATGGGAATGAATGTCAAGGTCCTGGAGGGAGCACAGAATAGGATAAGTAGAAAGCCACAAAAGGTCTCCGGACAACTAACAGAACTGGGAGAAATACCAGAAAAGCCAGGCATCATGGAAGTCAAGGGAACAGAGCATCTCAGAAAGAAAGGAGTGATCAGGACGGTCAAATGCTGCCAAGAGATTGTGGGAGATGAAGACTGACAGTGTCTACTGGCAGGTGATGAACTTGGGTCTAAAAGTGGACAAGGACGCTGACTGCAGCTGGCTAAGCTAGATCACAGTGGGCTTGGGCGGTGAGAGGGAGGGTATTAACACTTCTGCAAGTATTCAATTATCTGGGGAGAGGAGGACTTTCATTTTTAAAAGCGTATAAGATGAGGACAAAATTAAGGTAGAGAATGGGGGCTGTGGGTTTTAAAAAAAATAAACAAATTTTTCCACTGGAAAGACGCAACCTTGATGGGAAGTGATAAAGGATTTTTAATGAAATGCTGAGTGAGTCTGGGATAAAGGAGTAGAGCAAAGAAATGTAAAAACTAACCTGGAACATCTCTGTACTGAGTTGTAGTGGGGGTGCAAATATAACCGCTAGTGTCAACACTGACGCCACACCGCCCTAAAGCTTACCGTCATTTTGCCACCAAATTCAAAACTAATAAATATATATCCCCAAACTGAGAGATAAAAGTCAGTCCAAAGAATGAGAGAGTGACTCAGTTCAGTGAAACTAAAAATTGTTAGCTTTCAAACCTTCTAAGGGAACAGGCAAATGCAAAATGAAACCCTAGAGTAGAAGATAAATACCCATAATGGACCGCCCTGAAAGATGCCCAAGATGAGTTACAAATAAAAAATTCAAAGGTCCAGAAAGTTAACGTGTTAAAGAGCTTTGTCGGTCCTATAACAACATAAGAAACGGTAATTTTTAAAATATTACTATTAAAACTGTAAAACATATGTGTTTGCACAGATTTTCCACGGAGAAAGGCATAGTAGAGAGCTGGTGGGTATTTTCCAAAGACAGTGCAATCTTCCCAGGTAGATACTGGACGCAGAAGATGAGTCTCATTCTGGAGTTGGGAAGTCACAGTGGATCTGGACAGATTAACTAAAACCATCATCATGCTTAGGCAACTTGCCAAGTAGTCATTCAGGGTTATATTCTTCTCTGGAACTCAATGTTCTCACTAGGGAAACACCATTAAATTGGTGTTTATTATTACCACTGAATAGAATGTCTAACTGTGCTATAGGGCAGATGCAGCTTTAGATCTGCATTGTGTGTACGTGGGGGCATAGTTTGGATGGGTGTTCAGACATATTCAGATATGTACGTAACCATGTCAGGTGCAATTCTGGTTTCAGAGAATTGGAAGTGTTTTTTTTTTTTTTTTTACCTGTACATTAATAAACTGGTAGTTAAATTTTATTTCAAAAAGTATGCATGACACATGTTAATATGCCCGAAAAAGGCTAATATGCACTACCGACAAAATTTAGTGTCTACAGATTATAAACTTTGAAGAAAGTAAGCAATGTCCAGAGTAAAGAGAGAAAGGAATAAGTATATTTGAACTGCTGATCCACTCTTTCCCTGGAATTATTAATTATTTCATTTCTTTTTATATGTTAAGTTCAAGCAAGTTTATTAAGATTTAGTCCTCTACTGATTTTTATTAAAGTCACAATGTTCACTGCTATTAATTCATCATGGTGAGGAGATAAATGTATCATTATTACTTAGTGCATCCTTACATGAGATTTTTCTGCACAAAGACTTTTGTTATAGGTGCTATGTACACAAGACCACGTAATGCCTAAGCTATGCCACCAGAGGAGAAATCCCTGGGAAAATGTCAGCTTGCTTTGTAACCTGTTCTATTTTACATGATTGAATTTCTCAATTTTGGTCTAATCAACTTAAATTATTATAGGTACAATTTCGTGAAATACAGGATTAGTGGAATGCAAGCTGTATGGAATTATAATTGACTATAAAATGAATTTAATATGATTCTAATTGGAAATAGTTCATTGTTCCAGAATTCATCTATTTGGCGATATCATTTGGAGCTGAAAAAAAAAAAAAGGTCGATGATGTATTTGGTTGTAACTGATTTTCTTAATAGAGAGTTGTGAGGTATCTTGAACCTAAAAGTATTCTCTTCCAAGTTACAGGGGTATAATCTTCAACAAATCCACAATAGATAATGTAAATGTGCTGCTTTGAAACTCAGCATGCACTATTCAAAAATGCTTATTTTTCCTCTATTAATTCCTTTTCTAGATCTGAAATCCTGGGATATGGCCACGGGCATTAGTAGATCTCTGACAGATACAAGGAATTCCTCAGATGAAATATAGATATAAAATAGGCAGAATTAGCACTGGAATTCATTCCTTCCTTCACCCACTAACTCTGCTCTAGGAATGAGTCTCAGGGCTAAGCGTGGAAAATGAGACTAATGTGTTCCCTTCCAAAGAGGTCACATCACAATTTATATACAAAGACAACCACAGAAGAAAACTATAATTTATTTCTTCATCATCTATCAATTCGGTTAATGGCCCTCTGTACTGGTTATGGATATTTTGAGTTTTAACAATATATTCTGATGGTGAACTATGACCTGCTTCTCAACAGACAGACAATGTCCATCCTGTATTACACTGTCACCTCTTATAGTAACACCATCTCGAGATATTTGACTGACATTTATGTAAGTAGCCTCCCTGCAGAGAAAGACTGTGGAATGTATCCCATAGAGAATATCTGGGTCTGTTTGGTCACATTATTTATTAGACTATGCTTTGATAATTAATTTTTCATTCAATTATATTAATACATATTGTTACATTTTACTGAGATAAAAACTGCACGAGCAGACTAGAAAGAGGAAAAGCAAAATGACCAAACATCAGGCCTTGACTTGGAGGTGAGCACCTCATTTTGATATTGGATCTGAGTTAGCCAGATGCCACAGGTTATTTCAACCAAGTCTTTTGAGTGAGGTCCATCAACACATTATGGTATATACAGAAGTGCAATGCTATGCAAAAGGTAGGTGTATGTTCTACCCATAAGAGTTCCCAGAACACACAAAACCTACGTCTATTCATAACAGAGTAGCTTATATAAGCTACTCAGGAAATAGGACTACAGATTATAACTTATTAAACAAGATTATAATCTTTTTTTTTCCTTCTTTGAGACAGAGAATCACTCTGTAGCCCTGGGTAGAGTGCTGTGGTATCACAGCTCAACCTCAAACTTCGGCTCAGGAGATTCTCCTATCTCAGCCTCCTAAGTAGCTGGGACTACAGGCACCCACCACAATGCCCAGCTAGTTTTTCTATTTTTAGTAGAGACAGTGTCTCATTCTTGCTCAGGCTGGTCTTGAACTCCTGAGCTCAAGCAATCCATCTGCCTCAGCCTCCCAGGTGAGAGGATTAGAGGCATGAGTCACCGTGCCTGGCCAATATCATAATCTTTTAGTGTAGCACCTTAACTTATTCTATGTGTGATCAAACTTTCTATTAACTTATTCATGCTGTGCTTGCAATCATGAGCTTTATAGTGACAGTTACTATGAAATTAGAAAAAGAAGGTGGCAATTTAGGAAAAATTGTGGGTACAAAAAGGTTCAACACCTACAAGTCTATGGGAGACAAGAAAGGCAATATATTACTTAAGGGGACAGCTACGGCATCGATGGGCCACACACTGGGGTAAGGAGCAGGGTGAGGGGAGGAGAAAAGCAGTCCAGTGCAGAGAGGTCACGTGGGGAAATGCAGACGCCCCAGAAGAAAGGATGAAGTATCAAATAACTCTACAAGAGTCAGAAGGAAACTAGTATGGTGAAGAATTTCTCAAAGTGAACTTTAAACACATTGTAATTTATAGAGAAAACCAGAAAGACACTATGCTTTCAAAATAAGACAAACATCTACTGCCATAAAGTACATATGTCATGAGAATGGGAATATATTAATATCATGAATCGGCTAACCTACCTTGGCCTGATGCACAGTGTCATGTGATTCATGCTTAAGCAATTTGGGAAAGATGACCTACTTCGGAACCCTTGCCATTTTCTCTCCAAATCATTGATTTCCTACTGCATTGCACTCTAAGAAGCTCTAACCAGCGGTTCTCAACCTGTGGGTCGTGACCCCTTTGGAACAATGAAAATACATCGCGGCTTTAGGAAGGTCAAGAACCACTGCCTAAGCTATAGGACTAGTCCACAACTATTCTTTCACCCCTCTGTTACAGTCTCCTTTGCAGTGGTCCTCGCTCTGGAAAGACAAGCCCCCTTGGGTCTCTCACATTCCTACACATCTTGCAGGAAAAACACTAAATGCCCTTTGTTACAGAATCTCTATTTAAAATTGTTTGTGTAAATAACAGCCTTGGAAGACAGAGATAGTGTGTCCTCTAGAACAGCAATGTCCAACCTGAGGCCCATGGGCCACATGTTGATTTTGTGAAGACTTTTTTTGCTTATCTGTGGTGTCAGATATCACATATCATATCCCCCACTTCTATTTTTTTTATTTTTGCTAATCAGCTTTAATTAGTATTTGTGTATTTAATATGTGGCCCAGGACAATTCTTATTCTTCCAATGTACAGCAGGGAAACAAAAAAGGTTGAACACCCCTGCTCTAGAGCAAAGAAAGATTTATCCACTGTCCATTCTAAAAGATTCAGGTTCCCTAAGCTTAGGGTTCCTCTTGTGTTATAATTTGCTACACTATTGCACCTGCAGGCATCATTTGGCCCTCTTTGCATCAGCCTATGGGAACTGGGGCTCAGAGAATTGATTTAAACACTGATACACTGGCCACTGCCAATGTTGTAAGTAATAATCTGTCCTTCATCGCTGACCCTGCATTTATTAAACTGTGGCAGGCTTACTTGTTAGCTTGTAAGGAGGGTAAAATCTCAAATTCCCCACAGTTCTTGTTGCTTATTTTTAGGGAAAACGTGCCCCCCTGAGTAACTAAGAAAATGGCATAAATGTGCCATTTAAGGAGCCTCCCAGTTCCCCTGAAGCCCGTTCACAGTCTGGTGTAACGCTGGGGGGCCATGACAGGAGAAGCCACAGTCCTCGGGGCCTACTAAAAGTCTTTGTGAGCACCCAAAGATGCTGAACATAATTAGGTGTCTGTCCTTGGAACAAGACTTTGGCAAATGAAAATAACTGCAGAAAGGGGAACAGGGGCAGATCCTCTGAAGTCTAATGTGGTCTGATCCAACCCAAGTCTAGTCCACACACTTGCTATGGATTACACTCCACAAACCATCTCTAAATCTCAAATTTAAATTCCATTTCAATGCTAAGTTGATATTCCCAACTTTGGTGTTACCACATACCACCCAATTCTAAATTTCTTTACTTGATGTAGATTTTTACCCTCATGTGAGACTTTTAACCAGGTACAAAAACGGTTACCAATGGAAATATATACAGCCCATGTATTTAATCCAACTCATGCTATTTACCCGTTTTTACACTCAGTAGTGTAAGATGAAAATTTTTCTAAAACAATCTCACCATGAGTTACTGCTTCCACAAAAGGCGTTTCAAAGAGTAGTGTAAGATGAAAATTTTTCTAAAACAATCTCACCATGAGTTACTGCTTCCACAAAAGGCATTTCAAAGAGCTGACAATCGCATCTTGTGGAAAGGATATACACGTGGGGTATGGGGGACACACTAAGTACTAAAGGTCCTTCACCTTCTATTCATTTAAAATGGGTTTGTGATGGTAGGCTCCTTTAGAAAAAGGAAAATAAGGTTTATTGCTAACTGTGAATTGTTCTAATCAGACAGCCTCCTATTACCTAGCCAAATGTAGCTTTGGGGAAATGAGGTTTTGATGAGGGAAGAGAGGGGAAAAAGGAGTCACAGAAGACCAATCCACATTAAAATATTTTAAAATTTTTCCTCAATGTTTTCATAATGGAAAAATGGAAAATTCCTTTTAAAGAACTGACTATTTCTTTAGGGAGGAACATTTGATCAGTGGTGTTTAATTATCACTGACAAGGACATAATAGAGGTGTGGGAATAAAATATCTTGAACTATATATAATATATGGGATAGATGTATAGATAATCCACACGGTCGTACATGTATGAGGCAGAAAAGTTAATTATCTTATACAAATATACTTGCAGTACCTATTAAGTACCATTAATTGGGAATTTTCAAGAAAACAATGAGTAAGTGAACCATCTATTTTAAAAGCCTAATTTAGATTTCTTGCATCTAATTTAATCTGTTAGATGCGAGAAATCTCATCTGATCATAAATTGTTAAATCTGCCAACCTGCAAACACTAAATCAGTTCACCTTTACAAGTAAGGGAGAAGAATGAGGAGAAAGTTCTTCTGAAAAACAAGGTTGTATACCATGGAATACTACTGAACCATACAGAAAGATGGAGACTTTCCATCCTTTGTATTTACCTGGATGGATGTGGTGAACATCCTCCTAAGTAAGATGTTCTACTTGGGAGGATATTTGCCATAGAAGAAAACTATCTAAATATCCTACATGTTTGGATTGAAACCCTACCTGACAAGCATCACATTTGATCTAAGAAATATACTCCTAAATAATCACAAGAAGGGAAAAACAAGCATTCAATATACTTAATACTAACATGAAACTGGTAGATGAGCAACTCTATGCCCACACAAGAGAAGGAAGTGGGGAGAGGTGGTAAGCTCTCGCCTTATGGGCACAAGGTAGGGTCCACCTCCCAGGTGAAAGGCTCAACTACAACTTGGACTCTACCTAACAAACGCAATGTAATCTTATTGTATGTACCCTTATATTAACCTGAAATTTTAAAAAAGAAAGAAAGAACTATTGTAGTTTGGATAACATTTCACACAGAAATTTATTCCTCTATAAATGTTTTAGGAATTCACGAAATCTTCAGAGATTATTCTCCTAAGTACTTGTCTGTCCATCAAACATCACATTGTTAACCTCATTCTTGGTTGTATGTCATCCTGTTTTCAAATATTTCCATAGTTCCTCTACTGTCTTGATTGAATTCACCAACAAATGTACTTATCTCTGAACATTTTTAGTGTTTTTCTTTAGTGCTACATTGAGTCATGTACATATCACTTTAAAATGCAATTTATTGCATCCCATTGCTTCCATTGCAATGTCCTCTGTAAACTTCTTGCAAATTAAGAAGTTTCCTTTCAAAGATGTTTTCATAGCAGAAAAATACCTAAATATCCTATATTTTTGGACTGAAACCTGTATGACAAGCATCATACTGGATCTAAAAATTGATTTATTTAATAGTTTTATAAGAAATATTCATAAATATTAACACCACTAGGAAAAAAAACAACCACATATAATACTCCAACTATTTTGTATTTTATATCCACACAAATCAAATCATATAGTCATAGATTTTTGTAGCTGGAAAGGGGTATTACTAACTCAATATGCAAATGAAAATCTGAGGCTCTCAAGAGTTAAAGGATCTGCGTAGAGTATAACTTCCTACGAAGATAGTGGGAGACTGACACGGGTGACGAGGATTTAAGGCACTCGGTGCTGTTGTACTAGTTCCCACGGAGCAAGTAGCCAAGGGTCATTCACAATGTATTGCCCTGACAATCTGGATATCTGTGGGCTTCTAAGTATACGTTTCTTATTGAATAATAGAGCTCCTGATTTTTCCCAACCCATTTTTCTTTTTTTTTTTTTTGAGACAGAGCCTTAAGCTATCCCCCTGGGTAGAGTGCCATGGCATCACAGCTCATAGCAACCTCCAACTTCTGGGATCAAGTGAGTCTCCTGCCTCTGCCTCCCAAGCAGCTAGAACCACAGGCGCCCGCCACAACGCCCGGCCATTTTTTGGTTGCAGCCATCATTGTTGTTTGGTGGGCCCGGGCTGGGGATTTGAACTCGCCACCTTAGGTGTACGTGGCTGGTACCTTAGCCAATTGGGCCACAGGTGCCGAGCCGCCAGCCCATCTTTCTATACAATGATCAACACCCTGTGGCTCATGAAGACTTTGAGGGTTCTCTCTGCTAACTTTTGCCCCAGTGCATTATACCGGCATTACACTTAGAGCCATCCTTTAAATATACAAAACCACATTAGCTGCAGGACAGTGTCCCTATCATAAAAAGGGCTATGCCCCAATCATTTGTCTCAGTTGCTATGCAGCCACATCAATACAACACAGAATCAGGCCTGCCCCAGGAAATTCTTAACATTCTGAAGAGAAATACAAAGATGTGGGAAATTTTTTTTGCTAAGAATGCGCTCTACCTTTTTAGCAGTTGTAGCACATCTGAAATGAATGCTGAAAGATATCTAACTTTCTCCAGTTATAAGCTTCCCCACATTCATAGGAAGGCATTCATTTTATTTTTTAAATTCTTATTTTCTTGTCCTAAAAACAACAATAACAACAAAAACAAAGTATATGTATGTGTATATTTGTGTGTGTATATACACACGCATACCGTGTGAGAGTAAACCCTATGGAGGAAACCACATGCAAGAACAGCACAGGTTACAGAAAAATATGCCTTCATAATGCCTTCTGCTATCTGTGTTGCTAACTATAACTCTTGCATATATAATTCCATTATACTTTTATAATTCAGGGTTTTGAAAATGCTTTTGAACCATTAATATATTTTCCTGGTTAAAATTCTTTGAGATGTTCTTAACAAGAGTCTTAGATAATGAATTTGGGCAAACTCTGGAACAGTCTTTACAGTATTATCATTCTCATTAATTTTCAGAACTACCCACTGTGTTGAGATGATTGTCATGGGCCTAAGACTTCAATTTGGCTAAATATTTTTGCATATATTTCAACATATAAGTAACTAACAGATGTTGAAATGTTAAGTTCATATGAAAGAAATGGTTAAATGTGTTTACTCTAATCTTATGATTTCTTGGCCACACTAATTCGTATTTCACTATTTCTTTATGTGTTATACAATTGCCCCTATACTTGGGGCTACAATGGACTGATAATTCAAAAATCCCTTCAAAGATAACAATCCTTTAAAACATTCTGGAATTTAATCCATTTATGCATATATAATATTTAACATATAACATCACTTTTCTTAAAAGAAAACAGCTTAAATAGTAATAATGTAAATAGTAATATTGAATCATTTTTATAAAATATATAGTTTATATAAAGCATAGGACTGTATTGTTTCTTTTTTTCTTTTCTCTCTCTCTTTTCTTTCACAGAAACAGTGGTTTCCATTTATATTCTTATTTGCCTTTAGCAACCTGATATACGAAACTACCTAACCTGCCAGAAAAAGATAGGTAGAAGGTTAAAAACAGTATTACTTTAAGAGAGTTAAGGCAGTATGCACTTCCATACTTTCGTCCACTTTATTCTTTTTTCTTTGCCTTTTTGGTTATCTCTGAAGACTGCTTCTGTTTCCATTGTTTCATCCTTTAGCATTCACGTATCACAGCAATAAGTATTTCATTACTGGTTTATCTGTCCAGAGGCTTGAGAAGCGGTAACAATTAACCCTCCCTTCACAGTGATTGATACAGGCTTTGCTTTCAATTTGTTCCACTACACAGATCATGAAATTCTGAATGCAATCATCCTCATTGACCTACACTTTCAAACACACAGCTACAATGAGACGAAAGTAATTATTAAAAGGAACACAGGACTACTGAGATCTGAAACAAAGTCTTTTAAAAATCTGTTAGATGACCTTCTGGGAAAATTGGCAAATTTCGATGCTAAGGAAAAGGGTAGGTTTGGATGCTGATTTGCAGGAAATATTCAATGCCAGCTGATCAATGTGTATTATGATGACCGCACTGGCCATACTACCTCTCTGGTAAATCCAGAAAGCCATACTAGAATTGTTACAAACAAATGCAGTTCAACTGCTAACACTGTCGTTTACCCTGTCTCAAATTTTTCTCAAGGAAACAAAACTTCCAGATTTGTGTAAAAATAGAAAACATTGACCAGTGCGAAGAATCAAGATCAGAAACACAACAGTTTACTCTCTCAGAAGAGTTGCCTACCTGAGCCCGCGCCCCCTCCCTCTCGATGAAGATTCACCGTAAGAAATGAATACATTTTTCACAAAGTCTGAAAAATAGCTTCAAATAAATATTAATCTACTGCAATCGATACATATGAGGAATGGAGAGGGCTGGCAGGAGAGTGGTGACTACAGAACTATATTAAAACAAGGGTTGCAGTTAAAGAAAATCAGGGCGGAAAGCAAGGCAGCAGGCCTGAGGCTCTAATCACAGAACAGAGTGATGGAGATGAACCAATACTGCATGGATTAGCAATGAATTATTTTGAACTGTAATCATATGCCTGCACAGAAGAGAGGCAAAAATTAACCAGTGCTCATAAACTGATCTGCTGATTTGAGACAGAGAAAAAAGAGACAGAAAGAAAGAGACAGAGAGAGACGGAGAGAATATATTCATACGTTTAACTAACGCAGCATAACGAAAACCTAAAGATGTGATCATACTTCAAAGAACATTTTATTTTTGCTCTCTGCCACATAGTACATAATAAGGAGTGCTTAGAGTATAAACTGTAAAGTGCTTGGATTCAAACAGGAGTAAACCAACCATTTCTTCTAAGCGTGTGATTACATCTGTATCTCTATATTGTACCCGCCATTCTCCCTTGGCAAATAAAACCATTTTTGCATAACTTTGACGTCCCCCAAATACAAATTTTTTAGTATTTTGTTATAAAAAAGAAATAGCATTCAAGGAATTAACTTCCTTTGGAGAATCCGAAAAATGTATATGAAGCGAAGATTCGATTGTGATAACTAATTTTGTTAGGAAGGGGGCGAAAAAAATCAAAACTGCTGGTAGCTGGAGATTCCTGAGATTCTTATGAACAGACTGTTTAAATGAAGAGCACTTTAATCAGTAGAGGAATCCTCACGTTTCTAATGTCTTGCTGTGCATTCTGCAGGTTATAGTAGCAGCTGGTAGAGGTCATATATCTTTTGTGAGCATCCAAAAAGGCTCACTGCCAGACTGTTAAATTATGAATAAGCAATGAACAAAAGAATGCAGATACGGTGGTGACAAGATAATCCAAGCAAATTTATCTATGACAAATTTCACAGGATTAACAAATTACATTTACACAGAACAATAAAAATGTGCAAAAAAATGATGAGCCTACTTTTCCTTACAGCATCAGGAAAACAAAAAAGTCACCAATCCACCACATACATTTAAATTGAACTCCCTCTAAATAAGACATTTATAATTTGTGCAAGATATACAGTGTATTTCTAACATTTTTCCATCTTAAGTAGAAAGACACAAGATGGCCTATCTGATATATATTTTATATGTAATTTATGCTCTTAACTGTATATACGTGACATATAAAAGCTGCAGACAGCATATACAAAAATCTTGTATAACAAAAACTCATCCCACTCATATGTATGGATAAGGTGTATGTTTTTCAGAAGTAGATTCTAAGGAATAAATATTTATAGGGAAAAAAATGCTCCCTCAATTAATGGAATGCCTATTCCTTACTAAAATATCTTTATTCATTGATAGCTCCATTTTCTAAAACAAGAGAGACAGGTTTTGCAAACAGTTTCGATCATTCCACTTGCTGCCATCCAACATGCTGCAATCTTTCTCCATAAAGTGCTGTGAATGAAGTTTAGAATTAGAATCCTTTGCTGCATGCACTGTTACACCAGCAGAGAGGAAAATTCAGAGCTTTGGGGAAGAGGGTGCTGATTATAGCTACATTCACATGTAGATGACCCTTATCCAACATTAATTTTTCTTCATAATAAAATTATTTTATAAATCTTTTTATAAATCTTACAAATGAAAAAGCTCTAGTTTATCAGATGTTACGAGAGACTATTGGAATGACCTATTACTCCATAAATGGCTTTAAAATGCTATGGAGCACTACTTCACAAATATATGATGAAGATTTGTTAAGTTTTAATGTTTTTTACTAGGTTCCCAAGTCAGAGCACTTTAATTCTGCACTGGTGTACTGATAACAGTATAATACTGGAATCAGATATCATCGCTTTTACGATGAGCTGATGGCTGCTTTACATTTTTCTCTTGTTTTTCACTTATTCTTCCTATTGACTTTTGCTTTTTACCCTCAACATTTTAGTAAAACATCTCTCTAAATGAGTCTCTTCCAACATTTTATAAGGCAACCTACTCTTTACGTAAACAAGAAATCTGCAGAATGTAAAACTGAATATTTAAGATATACAAGCAAAATACCTTTACAACCTCAACCTCAAATACACACTACTTATCTAGCCCTTTCAAGCCCTAAAACTTCTATTATATATTTTATTTTTTTAAAAAAAAGCTATTTGGCTGACAGTATTATATCCAAAAAGCTAAAGATAAATAGGGAGTATTTTTCTACTACTGCAAGTTAGCATACTTTCTGCAATGAGAAGCTAAGAAGTTTCCAAAGTATAGTTTTTGTTAAAGAACTGTTATATGCTAGACCAATCCCTAGGGTTCTAGGATAGGAAAACAAAAACGTTACCAAAGACTGATTTTCCCTTCTTGAAGAAAGATGCCATGTGTGTGTCTATGTGTGTGTGCGTGTGTGTGTGTGTGAGGGAAGGCAAGTACTAAATAATTTACCATTCATGTCTTCATTGTACCCATTTTTAACATGTGATTTTTTTTAACTAAATGAGTTAATACATGTAAAGCCCTTAGAACAGTACCTTTTATTAGCACATAGAGCTATGTAAATGCTTACTGTCATTTGGCAGGGGCCCAACTTATACAAGTTTTTATATATTTCAAAAAACAGTATCTAAAAATACAGTTAGGTACAAAAGTATGTTATTCAGAAAGCCTCATGCAGCTGTTTCTACACACCCAGTGGCAAACTTTTATGAAATAAAAGTGCCCAAACTGTAAGCTTTAGATGAGCTGTGGCAAGCTCTGAAGCATGGATTATATGAGCGCAAGAGGGCCCTGAGGACTTCATATGCTGACCAAAAGGAATATGACCAAAGAGGAATATGTGAGGGCAAACTGATTCTCCAAACATTCAGCAAAAAGTCTGTCCTCATTTTATGTACATAGCTATGAAGCTTAAACATAGAACTATTAAAATGTTAGAAGGCGAGGTGACAATACTTTAAACATTGATTCTTTCTCCTTATCTCTCAACTTCTCCAACATCTGGTGAAGGACCAAAATAGAAGATATAGTTCACTATCCAGGGTGCCGAACAGTCTTTCTAACATTGGGACTCTCCAGCATCAGTTCAGATTCTCTGACTTTGGAAAATCTAGAAAATGTAGGCCCCTTGGCACTGGTAATAAGGTACATTTCTACAGCCACTCCATTGCCTAAGTCCACATCAGGGACAAACCTGAATTCAATCTCTATGTCTACCACCTTCCTTGGGAATGCAAAGCCTCCAATCTCATCCTTAACTGGGGATATCAGGACTTCTCACATAGGACAGTACAGTCACTAATGAGAAAGTCACTGTGAAGTCTGTAATACAGACTCTGAGACCCAGTGGTGTCCAATAAATGCTTATCATTGTTATCATCATATGTAAACTGATTTTTAATTTTAATTCCTATCAAAACATCTTTTTAAAAATTTTCTATAATTTTGGTGATATTTATCCTTTTCCTTCCTCCAAGAACCTCTAATCATTTTATAGTCACTGATTACAATATTCCACAAGTTGAATAACTATCCTTTCAGAAAACTAAGGTAACAAAAATTTTAAAAGATAGAGGGCCTTATATTTATATGAATTCTGCACCTCTCTTTCAGAAAAGGGTGTTTTCTGGCTCTCTATATTTTGCATATATGGGGCAAGTCAATAACCAAAGCAACTGCTATTACAGGGTTGTATTATGTGGTACTATCCCTGGCACAAGTTACCATGGTCATAGTAGAAGTTCAATAAATAAACCTGAATGAAAGAACCAATCAATAATTACAGTCTAGGGCCAGGAGCCATAGTAACGTGGTATTTCCATCTTGCCGCTTATAATTTTATTCACAAGACCACAGTATTCTCAATAATTCACCAAAACATTATGCTTTACAAAGTATACAGACAACAACTTCAAGTAGTGTTTAACTGTCTCACTCCCCTGGTTGTTTCTGATACAGTAGCAGTCACTTTATTCTTATTAACCCATGTCCTGTTTATGTACTGTAGTATTACTAATATTACCACAAATTATTCTAACTATGTAAGGTTCTATCAAACTTAATAGCGCAAACATCCTATTCACGCTAATGAGGCCCAGCGCAGTAAAAATACCATTCAGTTACAGTTGGTTTATTACACTGCCCAATGAGGGGAAAAAAAGGCCACTATTTACTGTGAAAATACTAACATCATTAAATGCAACAACTGAATTTTCCCATAAATTCTAGAAGTTCTTACCCAATTGTAGATTTAAATAAAGTTTCATATATTCTACTATGTGGAACTTTGGTAGCATTAAAAATTTAAGGAGTGGTATTTACAACATGAAGTTGTTGTCTGTATCAACTAATCAACTAAACTCTTCAACACACTTAACTTCTTCACTAAGTCTCAGCCTTACTCGTCCTATGCAATTAAGGACATGTCTATCAAACACCTGAATCTAGATTCTAACCCAAATGCAATGCAGAACTTTAAAAAATCAATTGAAATGATTAAACGCTACAATGTAGTAAAAGTAGCCACTTAAATACAGCATAGGATGAGGCACGTCTGCTCTCCAGTGTGCTTAATTTGTTTTACATTTAGCAACATTCTGAATAAAAGAGAGGATCATAAGAATTGTAGAAAAACAAAAACAGACTACACTTTACATCTGAGTCACCAGTAATAGTAAAGCACTTGAGAATTTATAAAGGAAAGATTTAATAGGAGTGGTTTAGAAACGTTTGTCATTATCCCCCTATGAATAACCCCAAATATGAAGATCTATAGCTACAAAATAACTATATAAAAGTTACTCTGCCTAAGTCATCCCTGAAAACTACTGCTTTACAAAACAGCGTGTTCATGTGTGTGTTTGCAAATGGATACCCTGTTGTAGAAAACCTCACCACACAAGGATATCGAGTCCCATTAAAAAAGAATTAAAATGCCAGTGGATCCTAGATACCGTCGGGGGCAGAGAAAGAGTCTGGCCTTCCCATAGAATAGCTCTATATAGTATATGGGCAACCATCGTGTAGAACAGTGGTTCTCAACCCTCCTAATGCTGCAGCCCTTTAATACAGTTCCTGTGGGTGGCGACCCACAGGTTGAGAACTGCTAATGTAGAAGAACTGCATGGGAAAATCAAAATTCATTATCACTACAACCATCAAACTATTCCAATTTATGGATTATATTTAAAGTGCAACATATGGGTGGCGCCTGTGGCTCAAAGGAGTAGGGCTTCAGCCCCATATGCCAGACATGGCGGGTTCAAACCCAGCTCCGGCCAAAATAAATAAATAAAGTACAATGTAATTCTTACTAATTCATTTATAAAATATCAATTACATATAAATTTCAGTTATATTTTTACAACTATAAAAAGATAATAGGGACCAAAACCTTACACTTAACACCATTATGTGCTGAAACTATCTCCTGTGACTTTTTTTTTTTAACTAAAAGCACCAAAAAAGGTAGAATTCAAGTTTTCTCACTGTAACAAATCACATCTAGTGACTAGCATATCGTACACTGAGGGTAGCTGTATGTCTCTGAATTCATAAATCAGAAATTGGGAATCTGAAAGGATGTTGTAACGTGGGAGGGTCCTATGTAATACAGGTCATTATAACTCCTGGCTCTGGAGCTATATGGTCTAATATCTTCTCTGGTGGATCTATGATATGCCCATGCATTACAGTTCTTGTTGACAGTCTGTTGCCTTGGAAAAATTTCATTATTTCAGTTTTTCCATTTGTAGACCCTTGGCCTTGTAATATGAAGGCCATCCTATTTCATATTTTCGATTATCATTTAAGCAATCTTGTGAAGCTATTTATATATATAAGCAAGTGTTAGACAACGCATATAATCATTTATCACTCTGTTTAAGCTTACACTGTAGAAAGAAATCCCTCCAAAAATGTCTCTGCCACTTCTGCTGTTCAAACCAAATGCCCCAGGCTACTAGAATATGCTTTGCAGGCCAGCATGGACATATCATGTTTGACGCTTCTCTGCCTAATTTTCTCAACTATCCATCTACATAGCAGAAAAAACTCTTTGCCAATCCTATATAATTTGTAGTCCACTGGAGTTTAAAGAAAGTCAAACAAGTTTATGTACACAAGGCATTTCAACTTGTTCTTTTGAGCCCTAAAGAGGCACTTTCTGCATATATGATACACAGAAATTTAAGGAGTACTAAATAGTAACCAAAGGGATTATCAAGAACAAGCTTCTTTTCTCAAAATTTACTTTGTAAACGTTATTATAAAGAAATGCCTCTTGCACTATATTATCATAACATAGGTTAGACATTTCATAAATAATAAGACAATTCAAAAGATATGTTTTTGATTGTGGATGTATTTGAGAAGCAGTAAAGAATCAAGTGTGCATAAATGCCTCTGTGAAATCAATGATTTGGAAACCGTTTTTAAAAAATAAATAGCAGGATACAATTTAAAATGCCCACAGAAAGTCATCTTTTATAAACATATTTGTGTCTAACTGCTACAGAGAAATACTGCCATTAATCAGTAGGTCGCACAAAGTGCAAATAAAGGTGGAATGACTCTACTTAGTTGAAGCAAGTAACTATGAAAAACAATCCCCTCCTGAACAAACCATCTGACTTTCCATTTCTCATTACAAAACCAAATCAACTTACATGTGTAATGTTTACACTTAAAGTGTTAAGAGCATTTAAAACCCTGATAACAAAGTGAACCCTTGGGGCATAAAACAACTGTTTGGATAACAGGCCAAGTTTGCAGTTATTACTGTGGAAAGGCTCAGTTTATAACTCCCTTCCTCTACAGAGCTTCTTCTGCCCCCTACCCCATTGTTACTACTCCTCCCTCTCCCCACAGGTTAAACCTTCTCAGATCCAACCTTTAAAATGACAGCATCCAACCTGAACAAGAAGATGCTATTAAAGGGCATTAAATTAAATACAGTATATCCTCCTACAACTTCAATCAGAATTTCAGACCAAGTGTTATTTAGTTCGGCTCTCAAGTGGAGCAGAATAACAAATCGCACACTTTGATTTACCTTCTTCGAATGCCAAATGGAGACAGGTGATAAAGAACGCACTCATGCACAGGCTATGAAGTTTCCCCTAGAAATTAATTCTATCTTCAAGATTCCTATCTCAGAGAAATTCCCAAAATGGCACACAAATAGGCTTCTGCTAGAGAGATTACTGAGGCCATCCCAATAAATACATTTACTACCTACAGAACCCAGGAAGAAGGAAGGAAGGGAGGGAGGGAGGAAGGGAAGAAAAAAGTGAAGAGAGGAAGGGAAGAAGGAAGAGGAAGGAAATCAACTATAAACTTCTGATTTCAAAAAGCACTCATTACCATGTTAGATAAAAATAATTATTAAAAGTCTTGCACAATGCTGTGAGAAATAGATTTTTCCACCTAAAAAGGTGAAGTAATGTGTGAATTCTTTGTAAAACACTAACACTTCTCAAGAACCAAATGTTCATTTTAGCTATACGAGCCTTCAGCTTTTGTACATTTGGGGAGTAATCGTTAATGCTATACACATTCAATGTCTTTAAAAACTGGATCATGTATGATTTACTGTCAGACATATGATTTCTACTGAATTATGTAGAGTTTAGAAACAGTCAATTATGTATCTACTTAACGTAAGTATTTTCTTAATTCTGCCTTCCCTATTGTATGAAAGAAACAACAGCACAATAGACGCTTTCTAAATGAATAGACGTCTGAATATCTCCCTTCTTTTGATGTGAGCTATAGGTTAAATACTATACTGTATCAAAACTAAAACTACCTATGTACTAATAATTAAAGCTTGCAAGTAAGCACTTCTTCCGTCTTATATTTCAAGTTCACTTAGGCGGGTGAGGAAAGGAAATGTCCCTGCTGGTGGGGGGTGGGGGGTGTGCACACATCTGACTGTATTTGTTTTGCTCGTGAATCAACGGGTAGCATTTCATACTTCCTACTGAGCCTTGCCTCTTTGGAGACAGAAAGAGATATGCACTTTGCTCAAACCAATATGCTATATGCAATTAATGTCATTAACGCTGGCAATTAATAGTCAATAGGATTCCAAACAAAGTAGGCTGGGTGGGCAGCAGGAGGGGAAACCACGTTGGTGGCAGTGGGAGGGGGTGCTTAGTTACTCTGAAAATCTAACAATGCTGTGCACGTAGGACGGCTAAGGATATTTTGAACACAAACTGCCTTTCCCCTTGGCTCTACTAGTTTAACTAACTTCAGACAGACATGCTCGACTGAGCCCCTTGCCTGGATATGCAATTCTCACCAGGAACTTTTTAAAACACAGATCCCCAAACAGTAACTAACGGGGCATAGATGCTCCAACTGCTGACACATTCTGGATCTCACTGATTGTTTGCTTATTTGGACTTAAGGGTTTTCTTCTTCATTTTTCTCTTTTACTTCGGGAAGGGCGGAGGTGGAGAGGAGGGAAAGACGAGCGCAGAGGCAGAGAGGCGACCCACAAGTTGCCGGAGCCGCGGGCGCAGCCGGCCGGCCGCGCTCCCCTCGGCGCTCGCCCGGCCTAGTGCTCGGCGCGGAGACGGCCCCTCCGCGGCACATTCCGGGCCTGGCGCGAGCGCCGCGCTCCCGCCCCCGGCCTCCTCCTCCTCCTCGCCGCCTCCGCCCTCCTCTCGCCCGCCCGCCCTCCCCCTCCCCAGCCTCATTCCCTTCCTCGAGAGCAGCTGCCAAGGGACCTGCGGCGGCCCCGGGGATCCCCGGCCCCCGCCCTCACCGCTGCTCCCTGTCACACAGCGCCTTCTCTTGTTTGTTTCTCTCTTTTTCTTTTTCTCTTTTTTCTTTTTTCTCTTTTTCTTTTTTCTTTTTCTTTTTTTTTTTTTTTTTTTTGTCAGCGAGTCACTCTATTCGCCAAGCCGAGGAGGTGCGACTGCTCGCAGGGGCTGGCACCGCCGCCGCCACCGCCAGAGCCCGCTCGCTGCCGCAGCCCCCGCGGGGCGGACGGCGCGCGCGGGGACCCGGGGGCGCTTCGCCGCAGCCCCGGACCGGGTCGCCGGGCTCGGGCCCAGGAGGCGGGCTGCGGAGCCGGCCCCGCCACCCCGGCGGCGGCGGCGGGAGCAGCGGCCCCGGCGGCAGGTTCAATAAACAGAAAAGTGTTACCGTTCTCGCCTGGAAGGATCCTGCTGAAAGCTGGGCTTGGTGGGCGCCATCTTCCTGCTATTTTTTTTCCTCTCTTACTTTTTGCCTCTCTCCCCCCTCCCGGGTGGGGGGCGTGGGGAGGGCGGGGGGTGTGCGTGTGCGTGGGGTGGCGGGAGTGAGTGCGGGCGTGCGCGGCGCCCCGCGGCTGCCCGGCGGCCGTGGTCGTGGCCGTGGCGGCGGCGGCGGCGGCGGCGGCCGTGCTGCTGAGGCGGGAGGCTACGGAAAAGTAGTGGGGCCGGAGCCTCGCCGGCGGCCGGCGGTCCTCTCGCGCCGCCGGTGCTCCCTGCCGCAGGTCGCCGCCTCCTCCGCCGCCTGCGCCTTCTCCTCCCCCTGCCAGCCCGGCGCCGCCGCCGTCCATGCGCCGCAGAGCGCCCGCGGCCCGGGCCGCTCCGGCTCCCGAGACATGCCCAGCGCGGAGACAGGCGACCGGCGGAGGCGGCGGAGGAGGAGGGGGAGGTGGTGGCGGCGGGGGGAGGCGGCCGCGCGGCCCTGCGGGCAGCCCGGCCCAGGGCCCCGCCGCCTCCGGGTTCTCACCCTCGCGCGCCGCCACACACACACCCCCGTCACCCCCACCCCACCCCGGGATCCGGCGGGTGGCAGGTGGGGCACACACCCTCCTGGCGGGGGGCAGCCAAGGCCTAGGCCGGGAGGGGCGGGGGGGGGGAGGACACGCTGGGGGTTCCAGCTTGACCGCTGTGAAAGTATTTCTGGGCATTTTCCAGCTGCTTTGCTCCAGAGCGCTCTCTCGCACGCAGACAGCCCCCCCTTCCCTCCTTCTCTATCTCTCGTCCTCTCTCCCTCTTCCCTTCTCTCTCTCCCTTTCTCCTCCCCTTCTCTCTCTCTCCCTTTCCCTCTCCCCTTCTTCTCTCTCTCTCTCTCCCCCCCCCTCGATCTCTCTCTCTCTCGTTAGAGGACTGGGAAGCTCGGCTGCCGGCGCAACAACGCCACTCAGTTGCAGTTTCGAACACTTCCTTTCTCTGGAGTATCGCAGCCAGGAGGGGGAAAAAAAGAAAGAGCGAGAGGAACTGGGCGGCCACAAGAGCTCGCTGGGGCAAGACCCAGTCCCTTGAGTGCCTTGAGGGCAGCGGAAATAAATGCAAGAGCTGGCCAAGCCAGCAAGCCCAGAGAGTCCCGTAGGCTGTGCAGCGGCGGCACAGGCACCTTGTGGCTCCCGCGCTCTCAGCAGAGGTCCCAAAGCCTAGGCATCTGCATATTCACCAATGTACCTATGTGCACACCTCAGGGTTACAGGTGAATCCCCTGCGTTTGAACGCAGTTAGATACCAAGGCCTCAGCACGTGGGTCCAGGGTCCTGGGACTGGACTGCCAACCTCTGGGATCTCCAGACGCTGCCCCAATTCTACAGCTCAGCAAGGCCTAGAGAAAGGCTGGCTAGTCAGTGAAGTGCCATTGCTGGAATCTCACTACCTGGGTTGACACTGGTCAGAGCGTTTTCTCCACTAAACCACTCTGAGTCGTGTGGGTGGCTTTTTACGCAGAGACTTTGGTCAGTCAGGAGTCAACCAGACTCCCCAAAGCATTTGCACCTTTAATGAATGAAAGAGCCTAATGGAACACCTCATTCCTATGAGAGAAAGAGACACCTGAAAAGAGGTCTTCTCTCTAGGATTCTAGTAAGGTAGGGCTGGGAGTTGGAAACTTCCAAGGAAAACATAAGTGATTTTCTGCAGCACAGGTGTTGAATCTGCTGGATGATGTTTAAGTTCTTTTTTGGAGTACACTCTACAGGTAGGAGAAAATGAGAATGATTGCGGAATGAACTGGGACAGTGTTGTGTACAAGACATGCATGGGCTGGCACAGAAGGGGGAAGTTGCCAGTTAGAAGTTTTGGCTCCAGGACACCCAGTCTAGGGTGTTTCTGCCCAAAGATGACAAATGAGAGAAATGAGAGAAGCTTGTGTTCTACTAACATGTCATGCTTTGCTTGAAAAATCCCCATTGCTAACACTGCCTCAACAGACTAATGAAGTGTCACCATTCACTTAAGCAAATGTCTCCAGGTGGAAACTTCTGTCCTTCAAAACTCCTAAAACCTGACATGTTGGTGATGTTGGTGACCCACAATTCTTTGGAGGTGCTAGAGGACAGGGAACTACTGACTCATACCCTACCTCAAACACCTGCTAATAATCTTCTTGCCCTCCATGACTTTCTCTCCTGCCCCCCCCCAATTAACCGAAATTAAGGACAGTAACAGGTGTCATCATGTCTGAGTACAGAAATCAGAGAAGGCTGCATTTTTCACAGCTATCATTTTCTGTCAAAACAACAGAACATTTTTATGTTCTTGATTTTTATCAAGGGAAGAAATAATACATCCCAAAGGCTAAAGTTTAGAGTTGCTTATTTTTAAAGCCTTAGTTTGTCTTTACTGCAGTGGGATTCTGAAACTGGGTAAGTGGCCCCAATTCAAAGATGAAAGTGGAAAGCACAGCAGGCTCTCAGGGTTGGGGTGTCAGACTACAGGGAGCCACCTTTGGATGCTCCTGACTTGAGGGAAAACTGAACCCAAGAGGCACATGATTTTCATGGTGAAGGACACTAAAACTCAGAGCAAACCTAAAGGATGAAAATTCATGCCCAATTTATATTTTATAGGCTAGTTCAAGTTCCTCACTGATCCTCCAGATCGTCCAAAGGCTACCTGACGTTTCTGACCCCTGACTCCCTACTTCACAGGCCATACTGTTGTAACCATTTCCTTGCACTTCCTAGTTCTAGTGTCCACCAGATATGGCTGTCATTTAATTGTTTTATAAATGACAAAAATATATATACCTGAACCATGAAAAGGGAAAATCTAATTCTTTTCTAGTCCTTTATCTTTAAAAGATTCCCAGATCTTTTGTATTAAAGGTTCTTACAGTCACTGAAGTAAAACAAGACTGAAATAATTTAAATAAAAAATCTCTTTGACGAGGAACTGCCCATTTTTGAATTATTTTCAAGACTCTTTTTTAAACCGTCGGACAATACATAGAGCATATAATGAAGTCATCTACAGAATATCTGCAATACTGGGCATCAACTTGGAAAACACTCAATGCGTTATGCAAAATCTGCTTTGGTCACTGGGCCATTGGTTAGGAGGCACAAAATGTGGCAGTGATAGATTATCTTAACCTTTTCAGTTTAAATACTGTTTGTTCAAATCAAAGGTTCTCAAATCAATGGAGTTTGAAATACAAGGTAAAAATAGGAACTGTTATTTGAATTATGCATTGTGTATATTTTAAGTTAAATGCCATTGGCAAACTCTCAGATGTTTAATCATATGCAATCTGGGAAACACAAATATTTAATTTCACACTTTTATGTGTTCTTTTTCCTTCCATCTTTTATAAAACTCAACCCCACAAATAGGGAGCTAACCTTTCATGTTACATTGTTAGTTTTTCTCAGCGCATTTTTGTAGATTACGCTTTCAATAAAATCTTGCAACATGAGAAGTTGTCCTTAAAGAAAAACTTTAGTGTTCTGTGACTATTGGTGGTGGTAAATTTTTTTCTCTTTCGTTACTAACTGAATCAAAGAATGTTTACTATCTCAATGTCACAGCTGCAATTTAAAAAAGAAATCTATTAAAAGTGTTTAGAAGAAATACAAACAAGTAATACTTTAAAACTTCCTTCTCTCTACTACTAGCCTAACTTTGTAAAATTTGCTTCCTAACTTGTATCTCGGAATCTCAACACATTTGCATTATAATGCGTTTAAGATGAATACTTAACAGCGCCGAACAGACTAGGGTTTCATGCTGCAGATCCCTGTAGTAACAGGTGACATGATAACACTATTATGTAGAATTGCAAGTCTACAGCTACACGTGAAAATTGCTCCTATTCTGTTTGGAAACAAATGATCAATCAGCCTCCAGTGATCAATTGCCCCCTGGCTGTCCGTCAGCGCGGGTCCGTGCTCCGCCGAGGCATTGAGAAAATTCCGCTGGAAGGGAATCAGGATCCCAAACTTTGCGAGAGCACCTTGTGCGGCGTCTCAGACTTCGCTGCAACTCCTCCGCTACTCGGGCGGAGGCTCCGGATTTGGGGCCAGGCAGAGGGCAAAGGATGATTTCACTCCGCCAGGGCACTGGAGTGCTTTTCAATCTGGATTCTGAATTATGTTTTCTTCCTCTTCTGTAGAACTAGGGGCAGGCAAAGTGAGCCCTGGCGATGTGCATGTGTGTTGTAAGACACCAAACAGGAGGCAAAGTGAGTCCCACCCAAGCACCCCGGGGCGGGGGCACTAACCCAGCCCAGGCGGAACTACTCACCGCTGCTGGTAGGAGGTGATGCCCTGGACGTTCTGCGGGGTGCCGTTGGCCGCGGCGCCGGCCCTTCCCATGCCCGCGCCGGCCGGCACCCCCGCGGCCGCCCCGCCGGCCGCCGCGGCCGTCACCTGCACGCTGAAATCCGGAAAGATTCGGATCATCGCCGCGGCTGCGGCCCCCCGGCGCGGCGGCTCTGGGCTCGGGCTGGCGGGGGCTCGGGCTCGGGCTCGGGCGGCGGCAGTAGCAGCAGCGCGAGCAGCGGCGGCGGCAGCAGCGGAGCCAGGCACCAGCCTGCAATCCCATTAGTGAGCCGCGGCCACTGTGCGCGGCGGAGAGGCGCTTTGATGTGCGCGCAGCGGGCTGGGGGGACCGCGAGCGCGAGGAGGAGGTGCGGGGGGCGTGCGAGGGACTTGCAAACAGCAAAACGTGTCAGGGTGGGGCCTTTTTTCCCTTTTGGGGGGCGGTGGTGCTCCCCCCTCTTTCCAGGATGTTGCTCTCACTGGCTGCTCCGGCTGCGCCGCGCGAGCCCAGCTGAGGGAAGAAGGGAGGGGTGGCGGAGGAAGGATGCACCGGGAGGCTTGGCGAGGACTTGGCCGGTGCGAGGGAATGACGGGCAGTGGAGGGTGCATTTCTTTCCCGCCCCACTCTGTACACACACACACACACACACACACACACACCCCGCGCACTTCCGACCCAAAGTGCAAGACTGAGGCGCGCTCTCCCCTCCTTTCTCTAGAGAAATAACCACCATCCAGGCAGGCTCGCGCCTCCTGCGGCTTCCAGCAACCTGGAATCCAGCCCGCGTGTGCAGGAATGGGGGCAGAGAGCCTCCCTTCCTAGCTGGGACTCCTTTTTGCCCATCTTATGTACAACAGGCAGCGCGAGGGTTGCCAAGCGCAAGTTGGGTTCCAGGAGAACTTGTACTCAAGGAGGAGGGATGGTGTGCAAAGGCGGGGTCGGGGGGTGGAGAGGGAAGAAGCCGCTTTTGTGCAAAGGGGAGTTTGTTCCCTTTATTAGAATGGACTCTTCCCGTTCCTGGTGGGCGGGCGGGGTGGTCCTGGACAAAGTTGTGAGGTGGGCACTGTAGGTCTGGCCAGAGGGATCCGCGAGTGCCCCATGACCCACTTCTCTACGCCCCTTTTGACCGATGAAACGAATAAATTAGCAGCCACAATTGAGGCGAACTCTGCAAATTCCAACCACCAGGGAAACAAAAAGAGAAAACACGTGCATTTATTCCTCGCCTCCCTCTCAGTTACTTCTCCACATTGTTACACCAGTGTTTCGTTAGAGGGGTGAGGAGGGATGTTTGTGGTTGGGGTGCGCCTTTTTAAGTGACAACTTACACTCCTCTCCAAGCTAGTGGGTGGGGGCGATGGGAGTCGATCGTTCCTCCACCCCCTCCCCTGGACCCCTGTCGTCCCACTTCCTCCTCTTTCTTCCGGCTTCAGAGCCAGGAGTGGACTGCGGGCGGTGGGCGCAGTCCCCACTGGGATGCAGAGCTCGGGTTCCGCTCCTCTAGAGCGCGCCACCCTGGCCCCCTTTGCTGGTGTTGCTGGGGTTTCCCCTTCTCGTTCTCGCCTCCTTTCCACTCCCTGCGCGCCAAGGCTGGAGCTCCGCAGTCTCAGCTGGAGGACGAGTGGCCGCCGTGCCTTCAGCACGAACCCAAGTTGGACTAGGCGAAGCGTGGTGACCGCGGCCCCGCCGCCCCAGTCCTCGGCCAATAGCGCCTCGCCCGGCGAGGCACCTGCTTAACCCTTTTGAAACTGGGGCGCAGCCGGCCATTCGGGACACAGAGGGGGCTGGATCCACCCGCCGAAAGTTACCAAGGCCGACAGTGGCAGAGGCCGCCCAACCCAGCGTCCCCGCACACGGTCTAGGGGCCAGACGCCTGCCCTCGCCGTAGTCCAGGACGTCCCCTCCTACACTGGTGGCTCTCAGGAAATAGCCAAGCCGCACAAAGGCTAGTCCGTGGCCCCGCGGCGTCCCGCGCCTGCCGGGGCAACCTCTGAACTCCCCTAACCCAAGTCAGTTTCCGGAGGAGCCTCCCGCGCCCGGCAGCCGCAGGGAAACAGAGGGAGGGAGCCCCAGCTCTCCCTGGCCGAGCCCATGGCGCAGCTGCGTTTCCATTTTCCTCTCAAAGAAAATGCTTTGGACGGCAGATAATACCAGGAGATATGAAACTGCTTCGTCCCCCACGTGTTGCACGTAAAAAGAATTGTAATGAGCATCTGGGGCTTGTGCGAGGGATCCCATAAGTTCGTCGAAGACCTAACCGAGGTCCTGACTACCTCCTTCCCGGCAAAGGGTCATTTTCTAGCTTAATTTTCTTAAGATTCATTTTGGGAATACTTATTGTTCAGTGGCCAAACGCGAGATCTTCGGACCGGGTTGAGACCGTGGGGGCTGGGGCGGGGCGGGTGGAAAGCCGCCTGGTCCGGATCTGATGACAGAAGGGGGTCCTGGTCCTAAGCGGAGCACAGCGGCGGGGCCTCGCGACTTGACTGGGATCTCACCACTCTCCTTCCCCACCTCTCAGGCTCAGGGCGGGATCTGAAGAGATCTCAAATACTACTCACAGGCTCTGCGCAGGCTTTCCTGTGGTAAGAAATGGGAGTCCGTGCCAATTCTAGAAAGTCTGGGAATGTCTTAGGGGTTGGGAAAAGTTTCCTTCTCTGCATGGGTCAAGGCCAGCAGTATTGTAAGCCACCGGAAGCCCAACCTGTCAATGACTGATGAATGAAGCTAGAAATGAACACGATGTAGGCAGTGTCTGTCTATAAAGTAGCCTCTGTCTGAATTGCTGCCCACTGTGGTGTGGGGCTGTGCCTGCCACAAATGTCCAGGCCGGCCAGTTGAGGAGGCTTCCAGCAAGTGCCTCCTGCCTCCACGTGCTTTGGACTCCAGCAGTGTAACGCAGTGTTCCAAGCTAGATCCTGCTGACCCAGAGGCTGTCCCAATGTGCCACGTGAGACAAAAGAGGGAAAACGCCCTCTTTGGCCAAAACAGAACTTTTAGAAAATTGTTTTGTAAATAATTTAAAGTCTGTAAGCACAATCAACAATGAGTTATGTTTCCATACCACTAACACTTCTGCTCTTCTTTGTTTCCATGGCCAGAGGAATTCTATGGCTAGAGGCTAGAAGTTACTTTTATTGACTATTTATTTTATAGACCAGTTGAGTCTGAAATCTGTCACCCTCTTTCCCTTCCCTTTCGGGGGGGGGGGTAATTTTTTTCTTGGAAGCCCAAAGGACAAATTTTTTTCAATAGAAGAACTATGTGAAATCTATTTGTAAAACACTTAAAACTACAAAGGTGAAGCCTCTTTAACTATATACTATTTAAATAGTTTACTGAGCACATTCAACAAAGCTCTAAGCTTCCAATTATCCACATTTAAGAGAAATCATACAGTGCCTGCCTTCCAAAATCTTTCTTTTCTAAAGCAAGAATATACAAAAGACTCAAAATGCATTTGCACAGTAGGTTGCCTTACCCTGCACCTGTTATGTCTGTTTCAATTTTGGGGGTTTTGTTGTTGTTGTTGTTTGTTTTGGTTTAGACAGAAGTCTCACTTTATCACCCTCAGTAGGGTGCTATGGCGTCACAGCTGACAGCAACCTCCAACTCCTGGCTTGGGCGATTCTCTTGCCTCAGCCTCCCGAGTAGCACGATGGGTATTTTTTTGTTGCAGTTTGGCTGGGGCCAGGTTCGAACCCATCACCCTCGGTATATGGGGCCAGTGCCCTACTCACTGAGCCACAGGCGCCATCCCATTTGTTTCTGTTTTTTATCCTAACATGCATGGTTTGGGAAGGTCAGCTGGCATTCATGAGAGACTAATTCCTTATTGGATCTGTTTATCTCCATGTTCATTAAGGACCTTAAGGAAAATATAAGTTTATTCTCTCATTAGTAATTCAGATTTCATTACTCTGATCCTTCAGTTGAAATCTTTACATGCTGGCAGCTGTTTTGAAATATTTTGAAGGTTGCTTTGGCGTTCACCCAACCAACAGGGCTCCAGTTAGGACTAAACTGTACACTCTCTCATTTTATAGTCCCCTCCAAATCTACATTTTAGTGTATGCAGAGAGAAAGAAAATGAGTCTGTGATGTTTTAACCCTGAGTACATGCATACTACATATGTGTGTGTGTGTACACACATTAGCACATATACATATGCAGCTGTCACAATTACATATTTAAATCTTCATCCTTGTTGTCAATCAATGTGCCTTTCGCTCATATAATAAAAATATCTATTCTCTGGGGATTAATTTCCACTTAAATGGTCTGGCTTTGAATTTTCACTATTTGCTGTCAGAAGCTGCCAATGGCAGATTCTGAAGAGCCTGTAAGCTTGGTTGTATCTAATTTCTGCTTTACTTTGGTCAGATATTTAGGAGGAAATTAAAACAATATGCAGTGATCATAATGAGGTAAAGAAACAGAAAATAAGTGAAATAAAAACATTATATGTAAAGGCTAAAAATAAGTAATGCTTTACTCTGTTGATGTTTTTATGAAGTGATTACACAGCAATAAGGGATTTGTTTTCCTACAAAGAAATTCATGCAATAATTTACAACAATCTGACCCTTTATCATGGGAAGAGTCATGAACTAGTATTGCAGGTCCCTCCGTATCTTGGGAGAAATATTTTCATGCTATAGAGGGGTTAAATATTTGATTTTACCAACCAATTTTCCAACGTTGCTCTTCAATGCTATTGAATTCTAGCTCTTACTGCTGAATTTTCCATGCTATTAATATATTTTTGAGTCCATTCAAAAGCAAAACAACAATGTCTAAGGGGGAAAAAGAGTAACATAAACTTAGCAACATAGTCTTTCTTAATATTCCAGATGAGAAACTAAGAGATTGAGAGAGAAGAGCTCATACATTATTGCTTATAATATGTATATATGTATTTGTGTCCATCTATAATATAAGAGTTCTAAGGATTTTTTTCATATTAGCACCAATATTTTGAACACTGCGATATCTCAAGCTATTATGCTAAACTGATTCTCAGGGGGCTTTATAAATATATAGCTAGAAAGAGAAGAGGTTTAGTTGGAAGAGAAGGAAATCTTTTAGCTATATATTTTTTAAACTCAGTAGCAGGCGGGTAGGAAAGGAGTTATTTAGAAAAATTAGTGTGAATGGGGGTTTTAGAAATCCATATAATTATTTTAGTTAAAATGTTCACACATTGTGGCACATAGTATTCCAAAGTATGTGCAAATCAATAAAATCCAGCTGAAAGATAAACCTAGACTTAAATGCAAAATAACCAAATACTCTCAATGTATATAAAAGATAAATTTGTCTTTAAACAATCTTTAAGGTTGCTTTTGTTTATTTTTTATGATAATGGGTTTGATTTTGGAGTTGAAATAATTCTAAATTTTAGGGAAATTATTTTAAATTCACCTGCTAGAATGCAGTGGCACAATTAGTTCCAAATGTTGGTTCCCGTTTGCTGATTCTGTTACTGTCAGCAGAGGTAGAACTTGCAGGGAGCCACTAAAATATGAGCTGGTATTTGCATCACAGGGGCAGCAATCCATACTGGGTTTTGTTTCAGGGAAAATTACGCACAGTGCTAACTGGAACTTCCATTTCTATTGGACTTGGTTCTTCCAAGTGGGCATACCCATGTAGTCAATATATTTTTTTCTTCACTACAATTTCTTTTTGTTTGCAAAATTACCAGTTCAATGCCTGATGACTGAAGAAGTAATTCATTGTTTTTGAATTGAAAATTTTTTCAAAATGAAAACAACCATGGTAGATGAACTTTTACATTAATCTTTCTTTTTTGGTAGGATAGGACACTATATAAATCTAATCGCATGGCAAATCAAACAAATGGTTTTATTCAGCTCTATGCTGAGACAACCATTCTGTTTTTATTAAATGGTTATGTCCCTTCAAATTTGGGGGATGGTTCTCAGAGTTTAGGGGATATCAGATTTACAAATGAGGTTTATTAAAACACAAATTCCTAGGCCTTACCTCTACAAAATCTTCTTCTGTAAAGCTGGGGTGGGGCCAATGATAGCATTTCTAACAAATTCCTAGGTCATGCTTGATGCTATTGGTCCAGGCACCACATTTGAGAACCACTGACCTACAGTGTTAATGACCAAAGACCTGAAATTTCCTTTGCACTCTGAGTAGTCAAAGGGCAAGTTATTGAAGCTCTCCTGGCCTCAGCAACCTGGTGTGAATTCAGTCCAACAAAAGATATTTGTTCTGTATGGTCAGAATTAAAATACAGTTCCTTCCTTTGGAGAACCAAGAGTTTCTTAGCAGAGGAACATATATATAAATAAATAAGTCGTAATAAAGTATGATAAGGGCAATAGATTTGTGTAAAAAGTACAAAAGTGGCACAGGCCTTGAGAGCTCAGCCAGAATGGGAAGAGTGGTAGGTAATACATGGTCAAGAGCATGACGTGAGAATCATGCATTCTGGGATGAAAGTGGTTCTACTGTTCACAAGCTGAGTGACTTCAAGCAATTTGTTTACTTTCTCCAAGCTTCAGTTGCTTGTAAAACAAATAATATAATTCTAAAAGAGGATTATTGTAGGGAACAATTGGTATAAAGCATATAAAGTGCTTGGTACAGTGCTTGGCTCATGTTAATCATTCAATGCAAGGTAATTGGTCCCATGAGAACAATTTCTAAGTTCTTCACTGAGTTCTTTTTCATGGAGATGTAAAAGGTCTTGATATTTCATAACTTGCCCCAGACAAGTTATGAAATATTACATGTTTATGAATGTAATTTATTTGTGAATGTAAGCAAGTCTGAATAGTTATCTGTCCTAAACTCTAACAGATATACCTGCAATTATAAGTGACTAACTTTTCAATTGAAGTTGAAAAATACGCCAGATAAAAGTACTGCAAGCATTCCCCAAAGTTGGGAGCACTTTCCTAGAGGCTTACGTTCCATGTTATACAAAAGTAAGTAAACTTCTGGCATCAACCATGTACAGGAAGTGAAAAGGCTTGAAATAAAATAGCTTCACAAAGTGAAGGTACAATTCAGATAACATATCCTATTATTGGTAATTATGTGAAAGAAGAATATTCGGGCTTCATTTCAAATCTTTTGAATCAATGAGGGTAAGAATATGTGTAATCTTTCTCTAGAGTATCCCTTACTGTAATGATTCACAAACATTTTTGTCTCAAGTCACTTTTAACTCTTAAAAATTTTTGAGCCACTAAAAGAGATTTGAATTACATGCATAACACTGCCTTGATTTAATATTTACAGTATTCAATGTTGAAACATATATGTAAGAACTATTAGTTCATTTAAAAATAATGATAAATTCATTACATAAATAACAATCTTTATAAACATGGATTATTTTTATCCAAAACAAAACAAATAGAAGAGTGTTTTTTTTTATTTTTATTTATTTATTTTTTTTTGAGACAGTTTCACCTATTAACCCTTGGTAGAGTGCTATGAAATCACAGCTCACAGCAACCTCCAACTCCTTGGGCTTAGGCAGTTCTCTTGCCTCAGCCTCCCAACTATCTGGGACTACGGGCGCCCACTACAATGCCTGGCTATTTTTTTGTTGCAGTTTGGCCAGGGCTGGGTTTGAACCCACTACCCTCGGTATATGGGGTCGGCGCCCTACTCACTGAGCCACAGGGGCCACCCAAGAGTGTTTTTTAATATTGTTGGTTCTCTGTAATATCTGGCTTGGTAGAAGACAGTCAGATTCCCATACCTCTTCTACCCTCAATCTCTTATAATGCTGGTTGTTTTCATTCATGAAGAAAATTCAGCCTTACGCAAGATGTAATGAGAAAAAAGGTAAGTTAAACAGTATTTTCAAATAATTGTAGATATTCTTCTTTGTTGTTACACCAAAAATCAACAAGTAGTATTTTAAAAGTTACTTATACAGTGAGATCCATAATCTAAAGAAAGTTTTCAAGCTTTGGTCATTAAAACTTATTGATCTGTAGATTTTTGTTGTCCATGCATGATTTTTTATCATCAGACATTAATAATTTTTAAAACATTGACTAACTGGTTATGCAAAGCTTCTAAATATTGACATGTTTCATTGCACAGTATCACAAAGTCACATTTGCTAGTATCACTACCAATCTGATTAGTAAAGTCTTTTAAGCATTGGGAATCTATCAAGTTCACAATGGCAGATACAAGTCTCCTCAGATTCTAATTTTCACTTGAAAGCTCAAATATTATTATGCAATCAAGTACTCTCATAGTTTTTATCTTTTGTCATATTATTATCTTTGAACTAATAGACACATTTTATTCATTTTCAAGAAATTTGGCAGATACCAAATACCCAAGTCTGAATAAATATAGTTTGTCATTCCTTCAAGTATAAATGATGTTCATTGAAAATGGTGGCTAGTTCAGCTTGCAACTCAAACAATTGACTGTACAGTGATGTTTGGGAGATACTCATTATAACTAGTGTACACCAAAAGTGCTTTACGTGTACTTCCAATTCATCAAAAGAACATTTTAGAAATGTGTGTATAAGGGTTCAGATTTAATAAAGTTAATAATTTTTACTGTTTCATCAAGAACATTGCTAATTGGCATTGGCAACATTTTTCTATGTGTAACAGGACAGAACACAGTGGTAACTGGCACAGTTAGGTGCCACTGCCTTGATTCATGCTTGCTCCCCAACAGTTTTACTCACCATTATGTTAGTGTTGTCCGTGCAAATATCCACATTAAAAAGGACAAATAATATCTTTGTATATAAAATAGTTTTGACCTCATGAGCACCCCAAAGATTCCTCAGCCCACACTTTGGGAATTTCTGTTTTAAGAGTAGGCAATTCTCAGGTTGTTAGTATGACTAATAAATAAAAAGTTTATACTCTCTCTTTGCTATATATTTTTAAACTATGAAAATGTATTTTGCATTGCTTTGCTATCTAGTTATATACTGATTATTATTAGTGTTTATACTTAGGATTTTTTTTTTTTGAGGTGGAATCTCACCCTTTCAGCCACACTGAAGGTCAGTGGTGGTATCATAGTTTACTGCAGTCTCCAGCTCTCAAGCCCACACAATCATCCTGCCTTACCTTGTTGTGTAGCTGGAACTATAGGCACATGCCATCACACTCGGGTACTTTTCCTATCTATCTGTCTGTCTATCTATCTATCTTAGAAACAAAGTCTTGCCTCGTTGCCTATTCTGGCCTTGAACTCCTGGCCACAGGTGATCTTTATCCCTCAGCCTCCCAAAGTGCTGGGATTATAGGTGTGAGCCACGCCACTCAGCCAAGGGTTTTGCTTTTTTGCAGAACTTACAAAGAAGTACTTATCCAAGCAGTGGGTAAAGTTTTAACCAAAGCAATATAAATACTTAATGTTAAAGACCCAGGATCAGAAACTTAATTTTGGGAAAAATTAGAATATAGAAATCAGAATGACATTTCTGAAAGAGGGAGATGAAGCACAGAGGAGCTAGATTGTTTTCTGTATCAGAAAGAAGTTTTCCATCACCTGAAGAAGTCCACCTTTAAAGGTGCTGAGTCTACAGGACTTGAAATGTATTTTAGCAGAACAAAAGGACTACCTTCTAAGAATTCAGATGAGAAGTTTTTGTACTGAGGGTCTATTGGAATCAATTTCCTCTAAGTTTATAATGTGTGTGGACATAATCTTTAATCATATCTCTTCTATACTATAAGCAAAACATTACAACACGGTTTTCAAAGTGTTGTGCAATCTTTCAATTGTGGTTTTCACAGGCAACCACAAATAATTTCTCTGTGTTTATTCTCAGGCAGGAAGATTTCTTCAAAATGGAAAAACATACTGAATTTTTATGCAAAGTATCTTCACTTTCTCAAAAAGAGAAAGGAAGAAATCTGTAAGTTAAGTATTCACAAGAATTAAATTTATTTAAGTACCCTGGACAGCTGCTCATGATACAGACCAAATGGGGCAACTCAACCTTTTGAAGGAAGATCACTACTTGTTATTAGTGACTCATAATCAAAAGTATTTATCAAAGAGATTATAAACCACTGAATAATTAATCATTTAACATATAAATTAATATAATCTTGTCCAAAAAATTATATCCTGTCAGATATATCCTTGATGAAAATTCTAGAACCAGTAGACTTACTTATAGAGACAACATTTCAGCTTTTGTGTCTCAGGAGAATCAAGAAAGGATGCATGCCAGAGAAATGTTATCTGTGCACTTTTTCACAAACTAACACGCTAACATAACTTCTAACTATACTTATTTTGACTGAGAAATGATCTCTCCTAAAAAGTGATTTGTGTAGTCTCAGACAAAAAATATAAACTTGGGGAGGATTTGCTGAGAATTATAACTTATTGTATATGAAGGGAAACATCTAAATCCAGTGCTCAAATTGTTAAAGTTTTTCCAATCTTATTTTGTTTGACCTTGAAAAGTGATAGGAAGTTTTTTTTCAAGACAGAGTCTCACTCTGTTGCCCAGGCCAGAGTGCCATGGAGTCAGCTTAGCTCAGACCAATCTCAAACTCCTGAGCTCAAGCCATCCTCCTGCTTCAGCCTCCCAAGTAGCTAGGACTGCAGATGCCTGCCACAATGCCCAGCTCATTTTTTTCTATTTTTATTAGAGACAGGGGTCTCACTCTTGCTCAGGCTAGTCTTAAACTCCTAAGCTCAAGCGACCCTCCCACCTCAACCTCCTAGGATTGCTAGGATTCCAGGTGTGAACCACCACACCTGGCCAGATATGAAGTATTTTCACATAGAAATTTCCTTGTTGCTAAATATCTTTGCTTACTGTGATTGCTCATTTTAATCTTTTTTCTAAAAATAAATATTACAGCACAGAAGGAAAATGTAATGTATGTGAAGTCATCTTAGCTTTGTGTCACAGAAAACCAAAGTAACAGTTGCTTATATATAGTAGAAGTTTATTTCTCTCTGATGTAAACATTTAAAAGTAGATGTGATCCAAGACCGATGTACTCTACATTCAGGGATCTGGTTCCTTCTATCTTGTCATTCCACCATCTCCAGGCTGTTAAACTAGTTCATATACTTTAAAGTGATCAGCTACCACATCCACATTGTAGACAGTAGGACAGACGTACCAGGAATGAGGGAGAGAGAGAGAAGGGCAAGTATATTTCCCTAGGGAACATGCTTTGAAAGTGGCATGTTCTAGCCTCACATCTCACTGGGCAAAATTTAGTTACATGGCCATCAATGGCTGCATGATAAGCTGGGAAGTGAAGTCTATATTACAGAGTCATGTGGCCAGATAAAAATCAAGAGTTCTATTATTAGAGAAGAAGGGAACAGTTCAAAACTCCACTTGAAATTAAGAGACAAACAGAAACACAGTTAATCTGCAATTAAAATATTAGAAGTAAATCTTCAATGAAGCTAATGAGGATTAATGTTCAACAGTCTTTATTTGAAATCCAGTAATAACCAAATTCAAAATTATTCACCAGGGAAGCAGATAAAGATGCACTTCTGATTGTCAGCGAAGCCATAGGGGAAGGGATACTGGAGTAAAATATAATGACATTTTTCCTTTTGTTAAAAAAAAAGGAGACCCAAATCTCTAAAAATTCTAGTAAAATAAGAAATTTTGTATTTTGAAGTATAATTGTCATTTTATTTTTATGATAGAACTTAAGTCCAAGCAAATGTGCTTAAGTGACTATTATTTATTCAATAGTAATATGGCCATCTATTGTTCCTATGCCCCTTTGGGGGATATAAGGGAGGGATATAAAAAATCAAAATTATTGGCAGGGTGTGGTGGCTCACACCTGTAATCCTACCACTCTGGGATGCTGAGGTGGGAGGACTGCTAGAGCTCAGGAGTTAAAGACCAATATGAGTAAGAGCAAGACCCCATCTCTACTAAAAACAGAAAAAATCAGCCAGGTGTGGCGGTGTGTGCTTGTAATCCCAGGTACTTGGTCTCAGCTACTCAGGAGGCTGAGGCAAGAGGATTGCTTGAGCCCAGGAGTTTGAGTTTGCACTGAGTTATGATGAAGCCACTTTACTCCACCCAGGGTGACAGAGTGAGACTCTGTCTCAAAAAAAAGAAAAAGAATCAAAATTATTCCATCACCATGCTTACATTTTGATGAATTTAGAGAAAAGATATATTCAAGGATTCCAAGAAAGGATGGAAGAAGCTGTGGGTATTCAACAGTTTGAGAGTGAGCAAACGCCCTGTTGGTGATCTTAGATGTCCCACCATTTCCAATCTAGTTCTGCACAAATACAAGACGTGTCTGTGGAATAATTTAATCCTTTCAAATGCTCTACCAAAGACTCCTTTACTTTCAGCTTGAGTTTATTTTAAACTTTTATCTATACTAGAGGTTTCTTTGCAAGCACATTTTGATATCACACACACTGTTCCTACCATTTAAAAGTTATAATGGAAGTCACACTAATGCCTCAGCTATTTAAAAACTAGTTTAGTAAATTCCATCTAGAAGAGAGAAAACTTGAGTGAGAGCTCCTGGGTTTTAATCTTGGCCAGAAACTTGGGGGAAATTACTTAACCTGTCAGAGATGGTTTCTTTGGATTGACTGATTTCCTTCCATTGATGCATGATTTTATTTCAACCAACAGTCCTTGAGCACCTGCTACATACCAGGTATTCTTTTAAGCAGCAGAACCCACATGGTGTAACACAAAGCCCTGCCCCTATGGAGCTTTCACTACAGGTGAGAGGAGGCAGCAACGAGGAAATGTCTGTAAAAGTTGGAAAGGACACCTGGCAGGCTTGTTTCAAGGATGCAGTAAGGTAAACAATCAAAGAGCTTAACACAGTCCCTGGCTGCAAATGTCCTTATCCTTATAAGCAATTAGGGGTAGTATTGTGTGGATTTGGGAATAGAATAAATAAATTTTTTGAGTTTACAGTAATAGCCCATAATGAAGATTTTATTCCTATATTCTAACCTATATTTTGTAAAAAATAATTTTTTTAAATCCTCAATTCCAATTATTTCAATATCTAATGGGAAATAATCTCATATTTAATAAAATTTATACCTTTATTTCTCCTATTTCTCTGACTTTTCAGAATAAAATACATTCTTTTTTTTTTGAGACAGAGTCTCAAGCTGTAGTCCTCGGTAGAGTGCCATGGTGTCACAGCCCACAGCAACCTTAAACTCTTAAGGCTTAAGTGATTCTCTTGCCTCAGCCTCTCAAGTGGCTGGAACTACAGGTGCCTGCCACAACACCCAGATATTTTCATTTGTTGTTATTGTTGTTGTTGCAGTTGTCACTGTTGTCCCAGCTGGCCTAGACTGAGTTGGAATGCACCAGCCTCGGAGTATGTGGCCAGCACCCCACCCACTGAGCTACAGGCACTGCCTAGGATACACTATATTCTTAAAAATATGCTCATAAAGAATTAGTAGTGTTAAAATGGGTAAAGAAATGAAAATGAAAAACTAATATTTCTTGTTGATCTGCTGCTGGTAAGGTACTGTCAGGCATTCTATACATACTGTCTCTTTTTATCCCCCCCAGAAACTCTATATAAAACATATGATTACACCCACTTTTACAGATGAAAAAACTCAACTCTAGAAAAGACTTGGAACAACTAAAGAGTTTTCAACATAATATCTATTTTAGTTTGTAGCTATTATTTTACAAATAATTGTCGACATATACTTTTCCTATAAGAAACAAAGGAATGTAACACCATCAACCAGACTGAGAAGGTAAATGACAGTTTTTATGTCTTAATAATTATTTGGCTTATAATAAACCATGCTTTTTTTTACTTTCCCTACTAGATTAATTCAGTTACGATGTAAAGTAGTCATAACATTCAGGTTCAATGGAGAATGCTTATAGAAATTCTAGTTTCTTTCTCCCCCCATTGGGAAATCACAGCAATGGCATAGATCAGTGGTTCTCAACCAGTGGTCACCAACCAGCAGCATCATCACCACCCGGGAACTTGTTAGAAATGGCTATGGTTATATAAACACAAATACTCTGAAAGCATTTATAATTTTGCCTATAAGGTGACCTTGGAAAATACCTTGAAAATTATTAAAATAAACTTTACAAAACTCTGCACTTAAATTTTTTTTTAAAGTGCAAATTTGGCTGGGCACAGTGCCTCAAGCCTGTAAGCCTACTACTCTAGGAAGCTGAAGCAGTGGACTGCTTGAGCTAAGGAGTTCGAGACCACCCTGAGCAAGATTGAGACCCTTATCTCTAATGAAAATAGAAAAACTAGCCAGGCGTTGTGGCAGGTGCCTGTAGTCACAACTACTTGGGACACTGAAACAGGGAGATCACTTGACCCCAAGACTTTGAGGTTGCTGTGAGCTATGATGCCACAGCATTCTCTGAGGGACACAGACACCCTGTCTCAAAAAAAAAAAAAAAAAAAGTGTAAATTCTCAGCCCTCACTTATTGAATAAAAAACTCTGAACATGGGACTAGCGATCTATGTTCTAAAATGCCTTCTAGGTGATTATGAAGCACTCTAAAGTTTAAGGGTCACTGGCATAGATAATTACTGATAAACAATGTTACAGACCATTATAGTCCTCTTTTCTCTGAGGCAAGACTTTCTCTCCCTAGCTAAGAAAATGTATGTCATTGGTTTCTTCTTGTGTAAAGAGAGAACAAAAGAGAAGATATTTCTTTAAAGACACAAAATTTCAAAATATCAGCAACTTGGGAGCTGCGCTGACGGTAAAACCAGAGCAAATATTTCAAAGGCAACCAATTCCAGTTCCCTGTTTAAATTCTTCTGCTTCTAAAATGGTAGGGAGTATACTCTGAAGACTCAGGATCCTGCAAGTACAGAAGAGCAAAGCAAAAAAAAGATTGAGGAGGGAGCCTCACAAATGCGCGTTAGAGGCTGCCTTTCCTACCTGGAGGGCCAGAGAGAACGGGCCTGTTCAATATGTAGGAGGCCAGAGAGCAGGATTGGTTTGTTAAGGCTGTCACTGAGATTAGAGCTTCCCGGAGCTCCTGTCCTAACATCAAGTCAATTTCTTGCTAAACTCATTCTCATTTTAAATGGGAAAAAGATTAGACTGTTGAGTGCTTGGGGAAAAATATAAAACTGGCTGGTAGGCAAGCTTTCTTTTTAAAAAGAAAATTTCTCTCAGCCTTCTGAACTCAAAGATAGCTTAATAAAAGCAACAGAGAAGACTAAAACCAGAGGAAGAAAAAAAAGAAGAGGGAAGAAAAAAGGAAACCAGACCTCCCTTAAAATCAGCATGTGTTAAATATTAGTGAAAGAGAACACCTTCAAAGTTCTCACAGAGGTACTGCTGAGACAGCGGAAGAGACTAACAAATAATTCCAAATCATATTTGGATGTTTTAACTGCAGAAAAACATGGGAAACCATGACTAAGGATCCAAAAACATGCTTCTAAAAAAAACAGCCGTGTTTCTCACATGCACACTGGCCCTTGTGTGATGTGGGTGCCTTCCTCACCGCCTCATCAGAAACTCCTCTGAGGGAGACCTGTTGCAGATATGTGTATAACTGGAAGAGGCCAAAGATCACTAAATTTTATTTTCGTACAAAAGTGAAAAGTAGTAAAGGAGAGACTCCTGAAAGTTAGCTTCTCACCTGGCCTGTTCGCTCTGGGCCATGGCCTGCAGTCTAGTTTGGAGAAACTTAGGAAAACTTCTGGTGTTATCAACAGGGCACAGGTGAACAATTTCTACGAACTAAGCTGGAGGAAAGTTCCAATGCCCTTAAAGCAGAGGGAAAAGGCATCCTAGGTTAGGATATTAAGATATTAGTTATCATGATTGGGAAGAATTAACTTACCTCTAAGATGAGGACAGGAGTGCAGGGGTTTTAAGGAGGAAGTCCTTCAGACTGGGACACAGAGCTGGGGGGTGAGTGTAGAGTTGGGCAGCAGAGTCTCAGACGGTGGAATAATAGGGTGTTAGACTGTTTATCAGAGGAATTTCCATACCGGGAAGAAGTGGCTATCCCCTGGTTCTCCCAACATCCTCACTCAGTATTTAAGGACCATAAGGAAGAATATGGCCATGGGTCAAAAGCTGTACCACAGTCTGAGAGCTTCGCCACAGCAGACTGTCAGCTATCTGCACTCCTCACAACTCAACGGCAAGTTCCTTCCTCAAGGGAGTTCCACACAACGTACTCCGCGGTGGCTGCAGGCCACCCCCGTGCCATGGGGACCCACCTCTCCACAAGCATTTAGGAGCAGCCCTCCGGGGTTCTGTGGGCCTTTCTGCCTCAGATTGTCCTTACAGCTGGAATTCATTTCCCTTCTCTATTCTCCATGTCCACTTTCCCTGCCCTCACTCATCACCTCTGGTCTTGACGGTTTTTGCAAAATGTACGTGGTTTGGACTTATTTCAAAATCCTAGGCATGTAGCACACAGCAAGGGCAATGCTAGAGCCACAGCTAAGCATGGTGGCTCCCATCTGTAACCCCAGCACTTTGAGAGGCCAGGCTGAGGAGCTTGAGATCAGCCTGGGCAACATGCAAGACTCTGTCCCTACAAAAAATAGAAGAAACAAATCAGCCAAGTGTAATGGTGTGTATTTGTAGTCCTCGCTACTTAGGAGGTTGAGGTGGGAAAAACACTTGATCCCAGGAGTTCAAGGCTGCCGTGAGCTATGATCACACCACACAGTCCTGACAGAGTAAAAACCTGTCTCTCTAAAAAAGAAAAAAAATCCCAGGGGTTTGCTATAAACGTTAATGTTTTTTTTTTTTTTTTTTTTGACCACTGAAATCCTGAACCAAATCACAGAGTCTCCCTGATCAAATAGTTGAAGCAGCAGGGCTGCTGCACATGCAGTGTGGATGTGATACTGTCCCCTACACCTGGGCTGAAGCAGTGGTTCTAGGTGGGAATGTGTTGTCTCCAGAACACAGAGAATCTGACACCTCCTCCTCAACCTGTCTTGTGAGCATAATATCATCAGTCAGGGGATAAAGCTGATATTCAGGGGGTATCGCATGATTCAGATCATTTTGGACTATAGCAGGACAGAGCTAACACAGCCCTGAGGCAAAACTGTTAATGCACATGGCTTTTTCTGTTCCCCTTTCTTGATTAGAATACAGCAGTATTTTTCAACCTTTCTATCTCACTTGAACCTATAGTTACACTTCCACGGCACACTTAAATTATATTGATCAAAAAAAAAAAACAATATGCTTACTGTGCTTCAAACTTCTTTAAAAATAACTTAATTAATGGTCTTTAAAAGTTTTTGCAGTGCACCTAAGATGCTTTCACGGCACACTGGTTGAAATCACTGGAATAGAGAGTAACACATTTGTTAAATCCAAGGCTACCTGTCATGTTCCTGAGGTCCTCACTAGGGTGGAATCCGATGTTCATTCCAAGAGGGTTCCCTTAAATCTATAAACTCTCCTTTATTCAGTCTTATGTTCTGACCCCCTTTGTCAAGCACCCTCCAAATCCAATCTCAGGGTCCTTTCCCAGATTTTGCCAGTAGATGCTGACTAACTCCTGTGGTGACTCTTGGATATGATTGCTCTCTCTGACATCTGCCCAGTGCAGCTATGGGTTCTGCTGAAACTTAATCCTAGACGTCAGGATGGCAGCCAGAGCGCAGGTCAGTCCTGACAGGAAGCCCGGGTGCCTTGCAAACAAGCAGCCAACACTTGAGGGGAGTTTCGGCTCTTAATAAGAATGAGTGGGCTCCCTACACAGCCTCTGACCATTCAGAGGCAGCGGGGGAGCCAAAATCTCAAGGGCTGTCTACTCAGCTGTCCCCGCACAGTACATCGGGCTTCCTAGGGTTCTAGAATTGCCCGTGCTGTGTGCTGTATCCTCTGTGAGCTCGGTGATTCTCAGTCCCAGGGTTGGTTTTCATTTTTTCCTGCTTTCCCACTGCAGAAGATACAGACAGCTTTTTAAGGTGCCAAACAGCTTCCCTGGACTTCTCACTGAGTTTCCAGTTTGTTAACTCCCCTTAGCTTTTCATTACTCCTCTGCGGGGCTTCAATTCAACCCCAAACCAGCAAGTCCTACTTATTGTCCTGTGTGTGTTACTCCCCACACTTCGCCCAGCACCCCTGAATCACTGTACCAGCCAGGGTGTTCCCTCCACTGCAACCTTGAAGGTTCTAACCCTGGTAGCACGGCTACCGCGTGACAGCAAGTATGTGTGCTCTATTTAGCACTCACAATAGGGGCCTCATTGCTATCTGAATGACTCAGGCCTGAAAGCCCACCTCACCATGAGGTTAGGTCCCCCGCAGGAGCACAGAGTCGGGGAGGCAGATTCTGAGTCAGGAATGTACAAGATATATGGACATATTTCACTGACACCTGTGAAAGATGAAGGGAAAGGAAGCAGGGTGAGTCAGGGACAGCTTTCCGACGGAAATGCAGAGCTGAGGTAGGAAAGGAATGTGGGAAGCAAATCAGGAGAGCCTCAGCCTGCCCTGCAGCCCTGATAAAGTCTCGGCAAACCCAAGGGGCACACCTACAGATTGGCCACAGAGAAATACAGCACTGGGCAGAAGCGGCCAGGCCCTTGAACCCGCACCTTGCTCAGTCAGAAAGGGCTGTTCAGAAAGACTGTGGCCTTAGCTCAATGCTGTGGTGTGTCCTGAGGTCACTGCTGCTGGAGGCTGGCTGTCAGCTGACTGCAATCTGACTCTCACACTTCCATACCTGCCATGGTTGTTTAATGAACAACTATTTATTTCTTCCCATTTCAGAAAACACTGAGAGGCTCGATAGGAGACACAGAGGTGAATAAATATGGTTCTTTTCACCTGAGAAGCTGGCAGTGAAGAAAGGAGAAGATTCACACACATCACAAATAAGTGACCCAAGATATCTGTTGTTTTTGTCTGTTCAGCTCCATTTCCCTTGTAATGGAAAGAATAACTCAGTTTTCCTTTGGAGAGCCACCCGTCTCTGTTCATGTGGAACGTGATCCATGCCCCACCATCCCCATCAACTCCAAGAAAGAGTTGTAACTCGGACCTGGCCACTCAGGACTTTTGTCAGAAATATACTCTTTTTTCCCATTGGCATTGCCTGCTATTAAAACGAGGCAAGCCTGGAGTTGCCAAAGGGCATCATGTACACAGAGCCTGCCTGAGAATGAAGCCACGTCAAAGGAAAGCAGAGCTGAGAAAAAGAACTTGAGAAACTGGATTTTGGTGACACATTTGGAGCCCTCTGACCCCTCCAGACTTCAAAATCTAGATCTATTCCTGCATGTTCCAGGCATATGAGCCAATAAATGGACTCCTTGGCTTAAGCCAGTTTGAGATGGTTTACTTTCAACTTAAAACAAAAATTATTCTCTACAAAATTGGTCGGGAAAGAGATGAGTCTGGCACAATGATATGTTAAAAGGCCCTGATCCCCAATGGGGGAGGGGGAAGGCCAGGACCTCACAGCAGGAGATGTACATGGAGGGAGGGAGGGAGGGAGTGAAGCTTCATCTGTGTCTACAGCCACTCATATATGATATCACCCCACCTCCTGTCAGATCTCCTTCCCCACCCCTGGCCACCTTGGAAAAATCATCTTCCATGAAACTGGTCCCTGGTACCAAAAAAGTTGGAGACCACTGCTATACAGCACAATCCTCTTTCATATGGACACAGCAGGGTCATTTCAGATTGGAATTAGAAAAAACCTACACAGCCTCTAGTCCCAGGCCAATCCCTTTAAAGAGAGTCAGTAGGACTGAGTGACTTGTCTGAAAATCACAAAGCCACTTGACAGCAAATCACATTTGCAGGTTTGTAGGCCACAGTTATTTTCACCGTAACATCTTATGTCCCTTGAGAGAAAGAGGGAGATTATACAATTTTTAAATTCATAGAACTCAGAGAAACTGAAAAAAAATTAATTTATAAACAATAGCAGCCAGCCAGCTAATGCTAATTTAGTATTTAATGCAAGTAATCCTGGATAATGTGGCTATTGAAGAATAGTTACTAACGTGGGCTGTGGACTATAATTTAGCATTACTTAAGAAAGAACAGAATCAAATATCCACTTTTGAACAAAGTGTGAAAATGTTTAATCCTTATTAGTTTTTCTTTTCACCACTTGCCTGAAAATGTTCCTTCCCTTTGTTCGGCTTATTTCTATTCTTTAGACTTTATTTGTAACATCTGAAATGTTTTAAGAGTAAAACCATTCTGGAAAATTAAAATTAACTTTTTCTATTGCATTGTTATTTACTTAATTATTGCAAAGAACTTCAGGGAGACTTTTCTGTCTTGAAAGTATCATTATTTTGTTTTTATAATGTAGTCTTATGGCAGTATTAAAAAAAAAAACAGTCTTCCTGGATTTTAAAGGTTAGTTAGATTAAATGCTAAATGTCTGAGTGATGACTGTGTCCACATTTAATACCTTAAGGAAAAGGTGAAGACTTTATACATTTATGAGTAATTGATTCCTTTATAATTTTTTTATTTTCTAGGAAAGGGCTTATGAGTCATTTGGGGCTTTATATTTCAGAGATTTATTTGTAAATTTTTCACTTGTTTTAACCTAGGCATTATATTTTAAAATTATTTTTAATTTTAAAATGTGTGTGGATTTTTTTCATATGCCAAGCCTTTGTGGGTATTTTCCAGATTTTTTCTAAAAGCAATCTTATCATCCATCACAAGCTCACTCTCACATAATGAGCTGAGTGCGCCAGTTTTACACACTGAAAAAAGGAAGCAGAAAGAAGAGGCTGGAATTGAAGAGCGGCAGTGAAGACAGTGCTTTATACGCACTCCTCTTGGCAACTCTCTGAGCTGCTACTTTTTAAGATAAATTTACTTTTAGGAACTTTGTCTGCAATCTTCCATTGTAAGCCTCCTGTTCATTCTCAGGGCACCCCAGTTAAATCCCCTCATTCAGGACACCATAATTGCAAATAGTTGGCACTTAAAGTATATACGAAAGGGCTATCATTCCAAACACCTAGTTTAAAAAGTACTGATGATAAGAAACGTGAAGAAACAAAACTTGAACTTATTAATAAGAAATAAGGAAAGTAGCCTCTTTGTATTTGACTACTAAGAAAGGCTCGTTTTTGCTTCCTCAGATTCAGTTAATTCTTTTATACATTTAAGAAATATTCATTGAGCATTCATGTTCAACACAGAAGATAAAGAGAGGAATAAAGCCCATCCTGACCTTTGAGGAGCTTAGGGATTCAGGGAAGCTGAACACAGGATGACTAAGGTACCACACAATTCCTGTGGCAGCAGAACTTTGTGATTAAGGATGTGAAAATAAAGACGACAAGGTGAACATAACTTGGGCTACTGGTGGGAAGGATGAAAGATGCTTTCATGGAGGAGGAAACCAGGAGGAATCTACACAGGGGTAGAATAGAAGGGCCTTCTCAGTCAGCAGCTTCTAGCAGGTGAATGGGAACATGTATGCCTCCTGTGGGTACGAGAACATGGCTGCCCAGTGGACAGGGTTTGTGGCGGGACATGGAAGGGAAGCAACAAAGCAAACCAAGGAACAGGAAATTAAACTCAGGTGTACAAGGTGGGCAGGAGTCATATCTTAAAGACCTTGAATACTAGGTGATGGAGTTTGTACTTAATCTTACATAAGCTATGAACTCAAAGTCATGCATAAGAATGTTCATGGCAACACTACTCATAGGCGCCCCCCCCCGCCAAAATCAGCATTATAGAAAATTAATGTTGATTCTACTCTAAATGATGCTTTCTAATTATTGTAACCTGGTACAAGTATGTCCCTGGGCAGAATGGATTAATGGATCACGGCGTATTCGTGAGAGAATGAGAAAGAAAGGAAAGAACTATGTAGGACATGGCAAAATCTCACCAACAAAACCATTAGCAAAATAATTCACATAAAAAATGTTGTCACTTACCTAGTCCCAAGCCAGGCAGAATTACTCTATGTTGTTAGAAGATAGGACAAGTTAGTCTTAAGACAGAAGAATGTGCAGCTTTAGGAGCACTAATAATACGAGTATTCTGTTTCCTGATTTGAGCACTGATCATACACAGAACAAGTATAGCTTGTAAGAATGTATGAAGCTTACGTCTACAGTTTTTTGCATATACATATTTCAATAAAATGTATGGAAATCTTCCCAGTGTCTAACACATGATGAGCATTCCCCATGAGTAAATATTTCTAGAAATATCTATATGTGTACCTTCTGAGTGTGCATCCACCATTTGGACTTAATGGTCAGCCTTTTTCTGTACCATAAATGGTTTGTGCTAATGTGAAAAAGCATCCAGGTTTTTCACTTCCTGAATGTTTTCTGATGGACAAGTGCTAAACTGGGACACTATAGTGTTTCCAGTGAACTATTCAGAAATACCTGCTCTGGTGAAACTTACTTAGTAAATACCAGCTAAGAGGCTATGAAAAAATTATCCCTGAACATAAAAACTTAAAGACCATAATCAACTAGATTCTTGAATGAATTTGGCAAGTAAATCATTTGTATAGTCTTTTTTTTTTTTGAGACATAGTCTCAAACTGTCACCCTCTGTAGAGTGAAGTGCTGTCACAGCTGACAGCAATCTCAAACTCTTGGGCTTAAGAGATTCTGTTGCCTCAGCCTCCCAACTAGCTGGGACTATAGGCACCTGCCATAATGCCTGGCTATTTTTTGTTGTTGTTGTTGCAATTGTCATTGTTGTTTTTAGCTGGCCAGGGTTGGGTTTGAACCCACCATCCTTGGTGTATGTGGCCGGAGCCCTACCCACTGAGCTAGGATGCCACTGCTTTTGTATAGTTTGAGTCAAAGTTGAAAGTGGGCCCTTCACCCAGATAGTGCTTACTGTGCCTGGTAGGTGTGAATTTTCCCCTCTCCTCCAGCTCCCGCCCACTTTCTTGCTTTCCCTAGTTTTAACTGCCAAATGTGCACAGGTATTGATCAAATGGTTCCAATTTAAATGCACATGGGGTTTGCTTTTCCATTCCTTCAATATTTGGGTTTTAAAATGTGGTCACGTCCTCTTGGGCTTGAGCAATCCTCCTACCTCAGCCTCCCAGGTAGCTGGGACTATAGGCACCACCACACCCAGCTAATTTTTCTATTTTTATAGAGATGGTGTCGTGTTCTTGCTCAGGCTGGTCTGGAACTCCTGAGCTCAGGCCATCCACCCACCTCAGCCTCCCAGAGTGCTAGGACTGCAGGTGTGAGCCACTGTGCCTGGACACTTTTTCTCTTGAATACGCAACATATACTACGCATGCTGACGGAAACCTTCTGTTCCTGAGCTGTCCTCATGTGTAGCAGCTAGTGGACTGGGCAGGGGGTCGTTTTTAGGAACTTGGACTTATAGGTATCCGAACATGGTTTTATATTTAAATTTGAAGGAACCGTTTGGCCCCATGTTTCTAACCGGCCTGTAATTTCTGACTTGGTGAGGACATTCCAGCGTCATCCTTGCCTTTCCCATTTCACTTTATTCACCCCATTGGCAGAGTCCTCAACGAACGTTTTTGTTTCAAGGCTTTGTTTCACAACAGCATCATTAAGTAGGATTCCCCTAATAAATAGCACCCATCTCCAGCCCCCTACCATTATATGACAGAAAAACAAAGGTTCATGTAAAAAAATCACAACTTTTAGAAAAACTGCTAATTTTCAGTGTTAGAGAAAATGTGGAGGAAATGAAAGTCCTAGCTGGTACATAGGAAACTGCACTGTGAGCAAAGAAAGTGAATAGCAATTTAAAGTTTCAAGTCAAATAACCACCAGTACCAGAAAGTAATGGCAAAATAAAGGTTAAACAAGAAAGTGGCAGACATGCTGATCAAAAATGATCTTAAAAATGAACTTCCCTTGGGTACTAAATGGAAAAATCCAGAGTTAGGATTGCCAACTGTTTATAAAGAAAAGATTATTCAGAAGGACTACGTGACTTAAACAATAACATCTTTCACATTCTTCTGGGAAGATTGGTAGATAAAATGAGATTTAAACTAATATTTGGACGTTGTCCATTTTGTGCACAGTGAAGACATTTCTGACATGCTGTTTAGAATATTTTCATATCAGTTTATCATTCCAAAATATAGCGAAAGCACACTGCTGCAGTTGTATTCTGTAGTATAGAGAAGAAAAATGTCAAAGGCAGAGGCCACTTTACCATCTAGAGAAATAAATAACATTTTTTTGTATCTATTGTGCCCTTATTTGCACCTGTAATGCATGTAAGATCCAACTTCAGGAAAGCATTTCCAAGAGTAAAATCATGTAAACTTCGGCAAGTTGCTTACCATCCCCCTACCTGTGCTTTAGTTTCCCAATCTAAAATATAATATAGAGATGATAGCAGAATCTATTTCCTTAGGTTATTGTGAGGATTTACCTAAAAACCACTTAGGACAGTGTAGGTCCATAATGTCAAGAATAAAGAGAAAATAATACAACAGGACAGTGGGATGGTACTTATCATTTATAAAACTAAAAGCTATTAAAATATTTGTAATTGCTAGGAAAAAAAAAGAAATATGTAATAAGATCATATAAGGTCTGTAAAGCCTAAAATATTTACTATCTGGCTCTTTACAAAAGTATTCACCAACCCTTGCACTGAAAGATCATCTTCACTATAGTAGATATGTTTATTAAGTGTAAGTGAATAATATGTACAGAATGCCACCAGTATTTATATTTTCTGAGGGATGACATACCATTTACTGAGACTGAAAATTGATTTTCTAACCAAATTAAAGTTTCTTGTATAAGTTCACATGTTACCAAAATATTTATCAAAGGAAATCATTCTGAGGTATATCAGTCATCTGCTGGTGTCCGTCAGGGGAATTTCTGTTGTGTGTTGAAGTCTGGCCTATGGACACGATTGCCAGGAGCTGCAGAGATGCTTTGAGGATGTCATTGTCAGATTAGTCTCCTTCAGGGTCACGGGGATGCAGGGCTGCGCAACTCTAGAGGGCACCAGCCACAGCGTGTGCCATGAGGAGGCAGCATGCTCAAGGGTTGCCTTTTGAGCAAAAGACAATGTGAATGAAGCCCCCCTGAGGTATGAGACACAGTGGTACTGATCTCAGCTCCTTTTTAAACAGAATTAAATTGGTAAATGAGGAAAACCATTTAGTCAATGTATTTTTTTTTTTTTTGAGACAAAGCCTCAAGCTGTCCCCCTGGGTAGAGTGCCATGGCATCACAGCTCACAGCAACCTCCAACTCCTGGGCTCAAGAGAGTCTCCTGCCTCCGCCTCCCAAGTAGCTGGGACCACAGGCGCCCGC
>CAUYQV010191426.1:0-37253 GCA_963574575.1 Galagoides demidoff | reverse complement strand
AATGACATGAAGGCTGTGTTGATCAGTTTGATGGAAGTATTTCAGATTGCATGTGAAAACCCCACACTGTACCCCAGAAGTGTATTAATGTGTACATAGTTATCATTCAATAAAAAAATTAAAAAAAAAAAAAAAAAAGAATCCAGATTCTCCTCAGTAGTCCTTCCCAGCCTTCCCCCGCCCTAACCTGGCCAGACTACTAAATCGCTACAGCTAGCCCCTAGCACCATGGACCAGACTCCAGGGGCCAGTGGGGGAAATGATGCATCTGGGCCTCAGAATGCCAGTCCCATTCTCCTCCTAGATTCTGCCCTGGGTCTATGTGGGGCTCAGGAATCTTCAAGCAAGAACTCCAAGCAGTTCCAAAGGCAGGGATCCTCAGATCACACATTCAAAAATAAGGGGGGGGGGCAGATTTGAGCTTTTAAAAAAATGAAGATATTTAATAATGAATGATTTAGAGGAATATTCACAAATGTTAGGTGAAAAAAAAGGTGAATTCCCAACCATATATCTTATATGGGGGACTATCTATGGTGAACATGCATTTATATGCAGGTTAGACTTGCGCACAAGTTAACTAAAGAATGAAGCTGCTATGAACATGGGTTCTGACCCACCGCCAGCTCTGGATGTGCCTCCTCACTCAGCTTCACCTGTCATGCTCCATTACAGGACAGACACCAGCTCCCTGCCTTCCAAGAGCTGGTTGGTAGGGAGAAGAGAGTTTCAGACAAGAGATGTTTTCTGAGAATAACCCAAAGGTAAGGATTCCAAGGACCCACTGAGAGGTCAGCCTGGAGGCAGAGATTCTGCAGGCAACAGTAACAAAATGACATTAAAAAGGTAAGCTAGGGGGGTGGCGCCATGGCTCAGTGAGTAGGGCGCCAGCCCCATATACCAAGGGTGGTGGGTTCAAACCCAGCCCCGGCCGAACTGCAACAAAAAAAATAGCTGGGCATTGTGACGGGCGCCTGTGGTCCCAGCTACTCGGGAGGCTGAGGCAAGAGAATCGCCTAAGTCCAGGAGCTGGAGGTTGCCGTGAGCTGCGACTCCATGGCACTCCACCAAGGGTGACAAAGTGAGACTTTGTCTCTTAAAAAAGAAAAGGTAAGCTGGGGGTCCAGGTACAAGGGCAATTGGGAGGGAGCCACTGAAGGTTTGCAAAGCAAGAGGGTGACGCAATTTAACTATGTGACAGTGACTCCACCAGGAACCCAAATATTTTTGCCTCCAGGACAGGGAAGAAACCGTAAGAAGAAAGCAAGACCGGCGTAGTGATTAGAAACAATAAAGACAGAAATTGGCTGGGTGCCAGCCATGTACACTAAGGCTGGCAGATTCGAACCCAGCCCAGGCCTGCTGAGCAACAATGACAACTACAACAAAAAAACAGCCAGGCGTTGTGATGGGCACCTGTAGTCCTAGCTACTTGGGAGGTTGAGGCAAGAGAATCGCTTAAGTCCAAGAGTTTGGGGTTGCTGTGAGCTGTGACGCCACAGCACACTCTACTGAGGGCGACATAGGGAGACCCTGTCTCACAAAAACACAGAAATTCATGAAACCATGTATTTTTGATTGTGAAGATCAAGCCTAGGAATACAACTACCTCCCAGCTTTCTCTTATCCTTCCTACGCTTTGGTCAAGGTCCTGTTGTTTATTTTTAAAGGGGAATGTGGCACTCAGGGGATAGTGGCTCTTAACGCCCCAGTGGTGCTGATAGAGAAGACGCTACATAGGGATTCTAAGCTTTTGGTTCTCCTGCCAGCTCCCTTCTTTCTGGGTCATCAAGCATAGCCAAACTCCAGTCCTGTAGCTCCTTGCAGGGAAAGGAGGAACAGGAAGACAGCACTCCAGCATGAGGACCAAACTCTGACTAACACCTTCCCCTGGAAACAAGAGATTTGAGTCATGCATTAAACCTCTCAGGGAGACCCTGCAATCTCAGGTGGCCTCCAGGCTAACAATTTCCCACTCCATATGGGTCCCCCCTTAAGACTGGCTATAGTGCCAAGGCTTCCATTGATAAGTTAAGCCACTTCATTTCAAGTCTAAAAATGAATGCTCTCTGACACATGATTTTTCCTGCTGCCAAGAGGATGCACCAACATTCCCTATTTTATATTAAAATCGGTTATCGTTTTTACTACACATCAAAAGTTCATTTTCCCCTAAAGCTGCAAAACCGAGACACCACCAAGGAATGCCAAAGGAATAAGAAGTCAGTTGCCCTGCAAAATTATGCAAATAATGTCCCCCCCCACCCGCCCGAAGGAAAAAGAAGCCCCCTAGACAAAGGAGAAAAAAACAGAGAAGTCTGCTAATATGATAAGTTGCATTTTAACATTTTAAACTAGGTCTGTACCTGGGTTCTGACCTGGGCTTTAAAAGTGATTTCTTGCTTCCGATTTGGGATAACAGAGGGGTCAATCTAGAGACCCTCTCCTTGAATTTTTATCCTAACAACCTAAGCTTATTTCTAATACTTTCTATCTCAGTTCAAAACAAACAAACCTCAACATTTCTCTCTGATTAAAAATAAGCTGCACCAGGAATCATAAATGTCTCCCCCCCACCTCTATGGGTTTTAAGAGTTCTAGTCCTAATCAGAAGCTATCAACCTGGCATCTCTCTGTAGTGAATAATTGAACATGAATTTGGGAACAGAAAGGCATGATTGAGGGGACACTGAGTGGGCATTGGGGGGTGCAGCGGGGGAGGGAGTAAACACACAGAAGGAATGAATACCTAGCAGAGCTCATTCAGCCTGCCCAGTGCAAGCCTAATTCTTTCCTCCCTGATCACTCTAATGTGGTCATGCATTTCTATAACTACATTTGCAAATGAGAGAGTCAATTCAATAACCACTACCTAACTCTATAAAGCCCTGGGATGTACTTGTTTGAGGGAAGCTACATGGAATTAGGTCCTCACAACTGGGAATCGTCACTCTTCAGTACTACACTGGAGTCTGTAGCACACAGATCACCCATGCCTGGGCAGCCTCACATAAAGTGGGTCTATGCAGGATCACTGGACCCAACCAAGCAGGCTGGCTCTGCTCGAAGTTCCTGTCCTAGATCCATGGCCTTGGGGCTTGCTGAATCTGCAGATCCCCAGGCCTCAACCTGCAGGAGTCTGCTTCAGGGCAGCTAGCCCTAGGGCCAGGCTTTGCAAACCCTGTTCTGGCCACTCAGAGTAAGGAGCAGCCAAGTTCTATTTCGGTGCTATGAGCCTCTCAGACTAGCATGTCAGGCAGCATGAGTCTAGAAACCACTACTGTGAGTGGACACAGCGGGAGCAAAAATGAAAAGGCACATGAGGGAGAGATGGTAGGAGTTGGGCTCCCCTGTATCCTCATAAAAAAGATTAACCTGTCCAAGGAGCATCTCTGGGAAGCAGACTGAGCCTGAGAGGCTCTGAGGTGTTCGGGGTTGTACATGCCACTCTATTCACCGGTCTTGATAACTCTGCGGCCACGGGCAGTTTACCTAAGCTCCCTCACCACCTGCACCTGTGCAAATCCAGACTCTGCGGGAACCCCACTATCCTGTGAAACCTTCCTTGGCCATCCAGGTTGAAGCTGCCTCTCCCACCTTAAACCCCTAACACACGCATTGTTCATACCAAGTTCCCAAGTCGCACGCTAATCGCCCATGCTTACTTAAAAACAAAATTAAAGGTTTCTTGAACAACAAAATCTGGGAGAGCTAAGATTACGTAGCCATGCACATAATTATGGAGATTAATTTATTCAAGGCTCTGAAAAGATCTTCAATAAATAAAGTGTTTAATTTTGTTTGGCCTAGCATTTTCTAAACTCAACTGATCTAGAAACCCATTTAGTAAGGAAACCCTCTTACCTTCTTGCGGAGTTGACGATCCAGGGAAAGAGGTGGGAGGTGCTGTTCTATTTCATTCATCCAACAACTAATTATGCCGTGTCTGACCCAAACAGTTATTTAATCTTATGCCATTTAGATGTGTGAATTTACAAACAACCTTAAGTAAAATATTCCTTTGAGCTAGGAGCACATCTTACCTGTCTTTGAACTCCCTATAGCTCTTAGTCCAACCCTCATACAGATACTCAAGAAATTCATCAATTTGAAAGGGCGAAAAATGATGGTAAAAACCACAGATGTGTCTTAGGATATAAATAAGAAACTTAGAATCATGTCAGGTTCTATCCTTTTTTTTTTTTTTTTTTTTGGAGTTTTTTGGCTGGGGCTGGGTTTGAACCCGCCACTTTCAGCATATGGGGCCCATGCCCTACTCCTTGAGCCACAGGTGCCACCCTCCATTTTTTTTATGTAAGAAAACTGAAGCCCAGAGATGTGAAAGGGATTGTCCAAATAATAATAGGACCATGATAAGCAACCCAAGTCCTCTGACTCTCTAGCTAGTATTCCTTCTGCAATATAAGTAAGCTCTACCCTTCCAGGCTCCACCTGCTTTTCCAACAGGTAAAGGAATAGAGGACATTCTAGCAATTTGAATACCATAGGCATCACGACACAGGCATACCAAGTACAAAGAAATGAATGCAAAAAGATGAGAAATACCGAAGCTCAGCTAAACAGGAGTTAAGCACTCTTCAAAGATTCCAGATTGCTTATTAGGATTTTAAATCTTCAGAGCTCAACATTAAGAGTATCAAGAAAAGACTTATAGTTTTATAGTTTTTACAAGTGAATATGACACTTGACTGTTTACTGGAACATCATGTTAATAGTTTCAGCATTTACTTCTTAGAGCTCCATTTATCTGAGGCCACTTGAGAGTGTGCACACATACATATTCCATGGGTGACTCACTGTCTGTTCCTGAAGGAGTCGGTAATAAAACTGTGATCTCTGGATCAACTTCAGCATATACAGCACACACATCAGAATGGCTTCTTGGAGGCCAGGGGGTTGTTACGTGCTAATGCAGAATCAAGCGCTCAGAAGGTGGAAGTGGAGGTCTCTGCTCTTTACAAGGCCCACAGGTGATTGAGACCCACAGGTAGGGAGAACTGCTCTGGGGGCCTGGGGTAAGCTAAGTCTCACTTACAGTGCTGCTGAGCATTTCAAAAGAACCGGCTCTACTCCTGAAGGTCAATTCCTGCAGCAAGGCCTCCCTGATCCCTGGAGAATTCTATCCCGCCCAGAATTTGACCTGGACGGCTGATACTGAGCACTCTCTTGGTAACTCCCTGGTCACGATACATAATAACTATAATTTTGTTAAAGCCAAATAGTGGTTCTTTGAGCTTTTAGTTCATCACTAAGGCCCACCGGTTCTCCATCAGCACACAAATGCACATGCACCAATGCTGAAGATGACAGCCCACACCACACGATCCCACCGCCCACTGCCAGCACCCAGCACCGTGAGCCTCCAAGCAGCGGTGGCTGTTTCTGCCCCTTCAGCCCCACTCAGTAAAGCACATTGGGATGCAGGCAAGGCAGAATCAATCTTACTACAAGAGCTACCTTGCTGCCTCTTTTCCAGGTAAGTCTTCCACAATGCTTAGCGTCTTCACCAGCAATTAGCAGCAAATTACTTCAAGAGCTCTCAGCTCGGCACCTGTGGCTCAAGAGACTAGGGTGCCAGCCACATAAACGGGAGCTGGCGGGTTCAAATCCAGCCTGGGCCTACCAAACAACAATGACAACTACAACCAAAAAAAAAAAAAAAAATAGTGGGGCATTGTGGTGGGCCCCTATAGTCCCAGCTACCTGGGAGGCTGATGCAAGAGAATCACTTAAGTCCAAGAGTCTGAGGTTGCTGTGAGCTGTGACACCAAGGCACTCTACCAAGGGTGACATAGTGGGCCTGTGTCTCAAAAAAAAAGACATCTCACAATTGGTTACAACAGGTTATGAGTCAGGACACTGCTAGTAAGAACTGTTGACTTAACTAGTTACTAATAACTTCGTGCTAGTGTTGGAAACGGAGACAAAAGTCAAGAGCTTCTGGACTATCTTTGTGTGTTATCATTCACATGAAAGTGTGAGGGGGAGGGCCAGGGGAGGGTGGGTATTTGGAAGGATCTCACGTAATGTATACAACCCAAGGTACATGTCAAAGCAACTAAGAGTAGATTATAAAATGTCTTACCACAAAAGTAAGTGAGGTGATGGTTCTGTTAATTAGTTTGATTTAAGCATTCCACATTGTATATCAAATCATATTGTACCTAATATATGTATACAGTTATTATTTAATAAAAAGTAAAAACACAGTTAAGAGGTTCTTTAGAAAAGCAGAAATACTGACCAATTCAAAAATCTTCACCAATTAAAAATCTTCAAAGTCTACACATATTGAACTTTATGGGGTAAATCATACACATTTACTATGAGAGTATTCACACGTTTGGGGATTCACAAGAGCTCCAAGATGAAGGCTATGCTTCTTTATGGAAATTACTTCTTATTACAGTGGAACCATACCATCCACAGAACCGACACCTCCATGGAGACCAATGATCTCCCATCATTAGAGACCATTCCGCAGCCCTCCTCTCTCTGTCCCCTCAGCAGCATCTAGAATTTTAACTTCATCTTCTTCCAACACCTCCCTGGCTTTTCTTCCTCCTCTCTGGCCACGCCTTCTCAGAGTCCTGCAGGTTCAAACTGCTCCCCGACACCACTAACTGTGAACATCCCTCCAAGGCTCACATCAGCAGGTGCTCCATAAAGTTTTCTTGACTTTTTCTTCTTCAAGTGTGCCATGAGATTAAAAAAAAAAAAAAAGGTTGAAAAACTGCTGCAGACTGATCCCCAGCCATTCCAATCAGCAGATGAAATTAGGAAGAATGGAGAGGTCCATTCCCACTCTACTCTCATCTCTTCCCAAGGCTCCTTAATGTTTTTGTTTTGAGTTTAGGAATTTCAGTAGTTATAGGTCTCTTTTGAGGTGAAAGGGAATAAAAATTAATGAACAGGAAAAGAAATCCTCCTTTATAGCTTTAATAAAGAGCTCATTCACTGTACAACACAGTTTCCTACTGCCTGAGTTTTAACGCTATAATAAAGATGCAGAACTGTTACCAATACAAGTCACTGTCCAATAGAAATTTGTTAATAGGGATTGTTTTAAAAGCTTCAGTTTTATGTTAGAACAAGTTAAGGAAGGAAGCGGGAAGGGCCTGGGCAGTGTCTGTACAGTGATTTTCACTGTATCAAAAAAACCAAACACTGTATCAGAAGTAGAAATAGAAGGCATTCATTAAATTAGATTTTCAAAGAATATAAATTACTAAAATGATTATGGTAATCTGGGTAATGGCCCTCCCATTGATGTTCACACCTCAGAACCTGTGAATGTGTTGCTTTACATAGCAAAGGGACTCCGCAGAGGAGATCAAGGTAAGGACTAGGGAGATTAACCTGGATTATTCAAGTGTGCCCAATGTAATCACAAAGTCCTTAAAAATAGCCAGTGTTAGAAAGAGATATGACAATGGAAGCAGAGGACAGAGAAGGAACTAGGAAGATGCTACCACGACTGACTCTGAAGAAAGAAGATGGAACCACAAGCCAAGGAATGCAGGCGGCCTCCAGAAGCTGGGAAAGCAAGGAAACAGATTCTCCCCTCTGAGCCTCCCACAAGCCAAGGAATGAAGGTGGCCTCCAGAAGCTGGGAAAGCAAGAAACAGAGTTTCCCCCCGAACCTCCAAAAAGAACACAGCCCTGCTAACACCCCAACTTCTGACCTCAGACTGTAAGAGTAAATCCACATTGCTTTAAGCTACTAAATTTGCAGGAATCTGTTATAGCACCCAAGTGTTTTTGTTTTGATTTTTGAGTCTGGCTACTAAGATATGGGAGGGTGGGGAGGAATAAAGTGTTTTCCTCACTCTCTTAACACTCACTCGGTACTACACTCTGATCCCCACAACATGGGGATTTCTCTCCACACACCAACCAAACAATTCTGCAGTTGATTCTCCTGCAAATACCAGCTGGGTGTGCTCTAATTCAATTCATTCCTGACACTATCCACCTGGAAATAGTGTCACATGCCACAGAATGAGGGTTCAGTCCCAAAAGCCTGCACCCTCTCCAACTTCAGATGCCAGTCACAAGTCCCAGGCCTGCTCACTCCTGACCAATGGGCTATAAACTGGGGTCCTCATGACCCCTCCTTGGGTTCAATTAATTTTCTAAAGCAGTTCACAGAACCCAAGGAAATACTACACTGCCCCCTCAGTCTGTGGAATCTGATCCTATCTCCAGGAAGATGCAGTGAAAACTGAGAGGACTGACTGCCAGAGAATTGCTTCAGGAGTGAGAACCCCTCCAACAATTGGTGTCAGAAGTGTTGAGTGACCAGGTGAGATAGAGAACAAGAGAAACATGGTGGGTCTTTTACTTGTATTCAGGGTGGGGTCCACCTGAAGCTCACACAAGTTAGAGAGTCCTCCAAGAATACAAATCAGCACAGGGCATGGGAAGGGACTCCCGGCATGAGGGGTCTGAAGCTGAAACATCATAGCGTGGTGGCAAATCCATCCGCACTTACATCAGAACGCTTGTACAATCATCAACTTCTGCCCCATCACCAGGGCAACAGAGCGCTGGCACACACATCACCAAATGCCATCCCAGGGGAGAAACTCGAAGGGGCAGGAGCTGGAGAAAGCACTCGTTGGACAAGCCATCTATACACCAGCATGCCTAACCCCAGAACCTAGCTTTGTCTCCACGGGCAATTTTCCAAAAGACAGAAATAGGCTTATTTTATCGCAGTGGTTCTCGACCTGTGGGTCGCAACCCCTTTGGACCATCAGAAAACACATCCTGCATATCAGATATTTACATTATGATTCATAACAGTAGCAAAATTACAGTTATGAAGTAGCAATGAAAATAATTTTATGGTTGGGGGTCACCACAACATGAGGAACTGTATTAAAGGGTCACGGCATTAGGAAGGTTGAGAACCACTGTATAGAATGAATGCTTTGGAAAAGTATTTGCCATAATCATCATTCATCACGCTCTCAACACTTGCTGAGCAACACACAGGGAGGGGACAAAAATGGCTGAAATTGCCTCAAAGAGCTAAACTTTTGAAGGGATGAGAGATGTGGCACCTGTATCACAAGCCGCTTTGCATGACAGCGCCATTTCAGAAGAGAGAGATCAATCATATGTGAAAGCCAAAGGGTCAATAATTCCTGCTGTGGTGACGAGGAAGCCAAAGGCAAGATAGGGATGAGAGGGTGGGGAGAGAAGAAAGAGGTTGCCATGGAAACGACAGAGCCGAGGCGGACACCCAGCACTGTCCTCCCTGGCCTTGGGCACAAACACCACCTTACTCTTCAGGTTGGAGTCTGTTACAGGAAAAACACTCTGGCGCTAGGATGTACTTACTGACCTGCAGATGGGACCAGGCTCTGGCCATGTCCCTGATGTGCTTCACCCCGTCAGTGAAACCTGCGCCACACACTTCAGCAGGCAGAGGGAAAAGTCAGGGAATAATGAAGGACAGTCTGGCCTCTGTCTCAAATTGAAATGCAAAGAGTTTAAAAAGGCACATCGTACCATAAATAATGTTTCAACTCTAACTGGATGCTAAAATCTAAGTTACTCCCTCGGAGGGGTGGGAAGAATCAAGTTTGCAAGAGGCCCAAGCTGAGAAAGACAGGAAGACCCACGACACCGCGGGGAAAGATGGGCAAAGGGATAAAAGACTGAACCTGGGACAGACAGCACGCTGTCTGGCACCCCGCGGGCTCTTTGTGAACATCCTGTGAATGAGTAAACACCAACACATCCAATCAGTGAATGAACGGACCATCCAGGTCATCCCACCCGAGTCAAAACTCCAGTCTCTGCACCGGGAATCCGCCTGGCATGATCGGGAAACTCTTGTCCCAGCACAGAGAGTTTCCGTCCCTGGAATAACTTTAACCCTGGTTAACTCTGAGACAGCTGAAAGAGACAGACACCAAGTATCTTCTGGCCCCCTCACTAATGGCCCCTGATTTTATCCTAAATCAACTTTCGAAATCATCAGTTCACTGGAATCAAAGCCAAAATCTCAATGTTCCCACAGGACAATGCATACCCACAGGGAAAAAGGCCAACACTAACCAGAGGCTTTGTAATCACAGAGTCATTGACTCTGGCCACTCACCAGAAAGAAACATTCATTCTCCCTCTGGGGATTCCAGAGGCTGGTGGCATATGGACCCAACCAGATAAGATAGGTCAAACGCTCTGTGTCTCAGGATTAATCTGGGTCCAGGATGACAAACAGGTTTCATCAAACACAGCAATTCTAATCACTCAGCAGGGGCTGAATCTCCCAGGCAGGAAAGTCATGATCTTCTAGCAATGTCTGCCATGGGAGCAAGACAGAAGGTGAGGGGACCTAGGCCGTGCACTCACTATCCTGGGTCCTAAATTATGTTGTACAGTTACATTACATGTGGACAAACATATATTTATAACCAGGTATACACCATGTATTTTTCCTGGATTAGTTCTTACAAAATAAAGAAAAGCCACATTACAAGCAGCTACATCTTAATCACAACTATGTTCTTAAGTCCTAAGTACAAAAGAAAAAGAAGAGAGTAGGAAGTGTGAGTCCAGTAAGCACTGGCACAGCTGTGGCTGGAAGGATCCACCTGTGCAGGCCCAGCCAGGGAACCCTCCCTCCCCAGGTCCTCAGGATCCCCCGTGCATGTGCCCCAGTTCCTGCACATCACACACAAGGGAACTTGGCAGGGCAAGGGGGCCTGATCCCGCAGAGTGCTGTTTACTGGTTACAGCACTGTTGAGGGGATTTGTGTGGGCTCAGTAGCCTTATCATCCTTATTCCCAGGCTTGGTCCTAAAGATGCTGAATGCCGGCCCCACCTAACCCCCAACTTCCATCTCCCACCCACTACACAGTAAACAACATGTGCCAACTATAGGGGACAAATCAGAAATTCAAGTGCCCACAGGCAAGGAGACCCCCAGATCCTTAACGGTTAAAAGGTTGATGTATGTTAAGAACAAAAACTTAGCACATGAAGCTGAGCGTCCATCTGTAAAGGGGAATGAGGCTGAAGGGAATGTGGCTAGGAAAGGACCTTGCAGGTAAGACTTGGCTTTGCAGACAAGGTTGCCTTCAACTGACAAGGACAGGATATATTTCCACAAGGAAAACAGCCTCTGTTTATCCTGCCAAATGTGCAAAAAGCAAGGAGGTGGTCTGGCTGCTCCCCGTGCCCCTCTGCTTTCTCTAAAGTAACTGCTACTTGGATTAGATCATGCCCTGCTCTTTCTGGAGCAGCAAACAACAGCTCACCACCAGATATCCTGAAACTAAGTCTGACTACTTGATCAGGTTGGCTTGTCATGATTCTCTGAATATTTTCTGGTCCTGAGCTCATCCCACTCCATCCTTATAATGTCTACCTTCCCCGCTGAGCTGCCGGGGCCCAGGATGCATTAGCTCCCACCAGAGGCAGGGGTGGGAAAGGGGATGGTCTACTGATGTCTGGTGCTCCTCCGACACCCCAAAGCCTGTACATCAATTCACTGCACTGCCAGTTGTAGCATAAATGATTCATAACTGTAGTAATCAATACATTTTTGCAGATGCCATTAACCCTAATGATTTTAGGGGGAAATTATAGAGTAGGATGCAGGGGTCACTGCACCAAGTTGGTAGACAAATAAAAACACACAAATCATGGTGCTTTTTGAAAGTATGGTTTTACAGGAGAAAACATAAAGGCACATGTATCCTTAGGCAGGGGCTAGGATTACCTCGTGTCAGTAAGAGGATGGCTCCAGGTATCCCCAAAGCCGCAGGCCTCTGCCTATGACCCTTGCCCAAGTTTCGCTCTACCAGCAGACACCTAGGGACGAGATGAAAGAGCACCTTTCTGTATAATTAACATTCAAGGTCACAAATGGCAAACAGGAGGCAATAACGCCACCTCAGTGGTACAGCAGCTGTTCTGATCCATCGGCGGGCTCTGAACTATGGACGCTAACCTGGCCTCCTGATCTCTCACCTTAATACTCTGAGCAGCCACTACCAAGCACGACCACACACCAGGAGGTACCACTGAACATGAGACCCATTTGTGCCCCTGCCTAACTCCTACTGCTGCCAGTGATGAATGGACTCATCAAACAGTCTTCCTAGATCCCAGGCAGGCTATATGCCATCGTGGGAGATGCTCTTTAAAAAAGCTTGATGGTATTTTTCCTAAAGCAGTTCATAATCAATATGAGATGAAACAGAACTGTGCAAATAACAAAAAGCCAAAGTGATAAAAGTCCACTGAACCAACGTGCTGAGGATTCTATTGACATGTTAGAGGATGCACATGAAAGAAAAACCAGAGAATCAAAGAATCATGGAGCAAACAATCAAATCCATAATGCAGCCTTGAAGACACTCCCCAAAATACCTGATTCCTGCAAGCCCCTCAAGGCGGGCTCCTCTCACAGGCTTGCTCCAGCCACACCGGCTTTCACTGGTTTCTCGAACACAACAAGCTCCTGCCTGTTGCAGGCCCTTCTCCAGGTGGCTTCTTTAACATGAAACACACCCCCTTCTCTCTCCACAGACACCGTGGGACCTACTCAGAAAGCCTGGCTAACTCCCACCCAGGCTACAGGCTGAGACACAGTCCCTTTGAGGGAGCCTTCCCTGACCAGGGCAGGACTCCAGGTCACCCACAGCCAACGCCTGTTGGAGTGAATTCCATCTAAGTAGAAGTCTGGCTACACTTTCAATGGGTTCTATGAGGGCAGGGCAGATGCCCACTCTGCCCACCGTTAACATGTAGCACTATGTATCCTACAGGCAGTGAACTAACAGATCAAAGGATGAGTGAATAAACAACAGGGCAGACAACTAAATTAGAACTATAAGTCAAACAGGAGTTTAGCAGGAGCTCTGTGATGCAGAGGGTAATGGAAAAGTCAGGAGAAAGATTTGTCTGTGACCTCAGTGTCAACAATGAGGCACAATCCTGATACAGTGGAGAAAGTGGACAAAAATGGCATCCTGGGCTCGGCGCTGTAGCTCAGCAGCTAGGGCATCAGCCACATACACCAGAGCGGGCAGATTCAGATCCAGCCCAGGCCCACCAAACAACAATGACAACTACAACCAAAAATAGCCGGGCGTTGTGGCAGGTGCCTATAGTCCCAGCTACTTGGGAGGCTGAGGCAAGAGGATCGCTTAAGCCCAAGAGTTGGAGGTTGTTGTGAGCTGTGATGCCACGCACTCTACCCAGGGCGACACAGTGAGACTCTGTCTCAAAAAAAAAAAAAAAAAAGGCATCCTGGAGCACGATACAACATCTAAAATTCATAAAAGATTAATAAACCTGACTACACAAAAAAATTAAATGTCCTGCAGTGAAAAAAAACAGTAACAAAGACAAAAACGGGAGAAAGTATTTGCAGCATGTGACAGACACTAATTTCCTTAATACTACATAAAAGCAAATGCAAATAAAATCAGATGCAACAACACAACCGATATGTGAGCAAAGAACACAGAGTGAACAGAAAAGTACAAATGATTTAAGCATATACAAGATGCCCAAGCTCACGTACAATGAGTGATATCCCATTTTCACCTAGCAGATTGGCAATCCATCTCCGACATTGTGTTGGTAAGGGTTCAGGGGAACAGGTCCTCCCATACCTTGTTTGTGAGACAATTAACATGCATACAACTTTTTTCGGAGGACAATTTACCAATATTAAAGATGAACGTGCTGTGACTCAAGCATTTTAGGAATTTCGCCCACAGATGTATTCATACTGTACTTGCACGGGGGGAAGAGTGCAGGCACGCACGAACACACGTCGCCAGCATTGCTTAAAACAGTAAAAGTCTAGAAAAGACCTGAACATCATTATGGAGCCACCTAAGAGATGCAATGGAATGTAATACTGCTGTTAAAAAAGAACGAGGCTGAACTACCGGATCTGATATGAAACAATTTACGATCGTTAAGTTTTTTTAGAAAAGGTACATAAATGTTGCCGATATACTATGGAGCTGTGGCCTCCAACCCGAGTCGAAGACAGGTACCAGTCTGTGGCCCATTTAGCAACTAAGCTGCACAGCAGGTGAGCCACCTGGGGGCAAGTGAAGCATCATCTGTATTTACAACTACTCCCCACCTCTCACATCACCTCCTGTTAGCAGTGGCAGCATCAGACTCTCACAGGAGCTCAAACCCTACTATAAACTGCGCGTGCAAGGGATCCAGACTGCACGGTTCTTAGGAGAATCTAACGCCTGAGGATCTGAGGTGGAGCTGAGGCAGTGAGGCTAGTTCTGGAGAGCAGCTGCAAATACAGGTTATCATTAGCAGAGAGGTTTGCTAGTGAGGTTTGCTTGACTGCACAGAGACCATAATAAATCAAGGGCTTGCAGACTCATATCAAAACCATCCTCCCATCACCCCAGTCCACAGAAAAATTATCTCTGATGAACTCAGTCCCTGCTACAGACTACAGAGAGTACACTACTCATGTGAGGAGCAGGAAGAGGTGGCTAAGAGAAAGGAGTCAGAATGTGGATGCACACACAGAGACTTCTTGAAATAAACAAAATAACTCCTATTGGTTGCTTTTGGCTTCTAGTGGAAGGGGGTGGAGGAAACTTACTTTTCACTGCAGACCCTTCCAGCTGTTGGAAATTATTACATGTGAAAATCATCTTTTTTGAAAATTAAAATATTAAAGAGAGGAAGGATAGATTGAAATTGCTAAGGAGAGGAAAGAATCTAGACAGAAGACTGAGTCACTCAAGCTTTAAATAACCAGAGCTAGAACCAAGGCGGGTGTGGTAAGAAAGAATCCCTTATGCCAGAACAGGAGCTCCTGTGTACAAAGGCCAATTAGGGGGAAAGGTAGTGGGTGACAAGCTTGGCTCAAAAGCAGAAAACACAGCTCACCCTGTGAGTAGACCCAAACACAGTCCATGGTCAAAAGGATTAAACAAAATTCAAATACCTGAGATTTGCTCACACCAAGATTAGAGACAGAGGTCAAACCCCAGAGATCTACCTTGCTGACAGTTCCCTGGTACAGGAATTTGTCTTCTGGTTCTCGGCAGGACCTATCAAGCTTTAAAACTTCAGGGAATCATTTGATCTTCTAATCTCATTACTAGGTATCTATCCAGAAGAAAAAAAATATTTTATCACAAGGACATTTGCCCTTGAAGGCAGACAGCAGCTCAATTCACAATTGCAAAGATGTGGAAACAACCCAAGTGCCCATCAACCCATGAATAGATTAATAAAGTGTGGCATATGTGAACCAAGCAATACTACTCAGCCATAAAGAAAGATGGAGATTTATGTCTTTTGTGTTAACATGGACAGAATTGAAGAACATTCTCCTTAGTAAAGTATCTCAAGAAGGGAAAAGCAAGCATCCCAGGTACTCAATAGTAATATGAAACTAACAGACAAACAACTACAGTCCCACATAAGAGAAAAACACAATTCAATTCAGGAAGGGGAAGAGGAGAGGTTTGGTGGGTTCCCACCCATCAGGTACAATGTAGGAGTACAGGGTATATCTCCTGGGTAAAGGGCTCAACTACGACTGGGACCATACCTTACAAACATGGACAAAGTAGCCTAATGGCACGTTCCCTAATGTTAATCCAAAATAAATTTTAAAAAAAACTTCAGGGAATCAGACCTCCTCGAGGACTGGAACAGACCAGTCCAGAGGGGTGCCAAGCCTCAGAGCTGATTTAATAAAGATGTAACATGAAATTACAAAGCAAAATGCCTCAGGCTGCTGTGTCAGGTCATCCCCTGGGTCCCTGTGGCCAGCAAAGGATCCATGTGACAACTCTGATGAACTGTCTGAACTGCCCAGACCAGAGCCTTGCCAGGTCTGTAGTCGTCTTCCCAGAAAAGAGCACTCTAGTCATCCTTAAAGCTGAAATTCACATTACCAGGTAGAAACACCCAGTTCTTCACCTTAGGAGTACACATCTCACCACGTCTCCCCTCCACTTGGAACCCAACGCTTCTGTCAACATAACTATCTGAAAATAGAAACCAAGTGGCATAAACACTGTGCTCTATTTCAGAAACTATGTCAAACACATCTGGGCGAGTGCTCCCCTAATGCCTGCCTGGCGAGGGCTTCCCCTTCCTCGGCTCTTAGGAAAACAGAGCACAGACGCTTCTCTCCCCCCAGTGATGTGCAGGGGTTTTCTGGAATCAGCTGTTTTATAAACGGCACAAAAAGCCCATAAATATGCATCCTAGGGCACAAACCTAAGGACCTTAAATTAGTCGTGGCCAAGCACTACTTATAAATACAAGTATTTAAATGAGCTAAACACCTCCTATCAGACTGCAGTGAACATAGTTAAAGCTCAATGGAATACCTCCTACAGGTTCTTGAACTCTGAGAACCTAAACCTCAAAATGTTTAAAAGTAAAATCGAATACAATCACATGACACACAGTAGCACGTCTCTGCTTGTTTGCAAAGTTCTTTCACCACATTATCTCAGTAGGGCACCCCAGGTACTTCCAGCCCCACACAAGGGGAACCGAAGCATGGCACCTAGAACACAGTCACGGTTACTCAAGAAATGCATAAATGAGTTTATCTTGTGAAAAATGTGAGTTTTCTGGCAGTATAAGAAGACAGAGATAGGCAACTTCCCATTTTCATGCACAACGGCTAAGTTATCAAATTCAATCAATCCTAGCCTTTTACAGTTCAGAAATACTACTTTAGACTCTTAGAAACTTCTAACTCAGGGTTATTTTTCCCACTGGCACACTAAGTCATTGCTATTTGTCTGAATACGTCCCCCAAAATTCACGTGTTGGAAGTTTAATCCCAATGCAACCGTGTTAAGAGGCATTCAGGTCAAGAGGGCTCCAACCTCATGACTCGGTTAATGCTGCTCCGTGAAAGGCCTTGCAGGAGTGGGTTTGCTCTCTTGCCCTTTGGCCACGTGAGGACCTCCCAACAAGGTCCTCACCTGATGCCAGGCCCTCTAATTTTAGACTTTCTAGACTCCAGAACTATGAGAAGTAAGTCTCTGTTCTTTATAAATTACCAGTCTCAGGGACTCTGTTATAACAGCACAGAACAGACCAAGATAGTCGATCAAACGGAGGATTTTCCTAGTGTTGATTGCAATCCTGTTCGATCAGAGAATATAATGAAAAATCTAATCAACAAAATTTTTTAAAAAAGTAAACACAAAGATGCTGAAGGAACATAGCCCAGCTGCTATTATACCAAGATGAGGCCTGCTATGATTCTATGTCATAAGTGAATTTGTCACCTGCATCCCAAAGCTAAAGGGAAATACGTCCTTCGGTGCAATGTTCCCTAAGTCCCACTGACCCACAGCAAGAGATGGGCTGGGACCCTGCCCAGGGTTGAGGCCTTGGAGAAGTTTACCCCCTTTGCACTCCTATCCCTGACATTTTATTCAGTAGAGAAGAAACCCAGAAAACATTAATGCCAAAAGTGAATAGGAGCATAGAAGCAAATATGCATGAGTTGCTGGTATTCCTTTTTTTAGAAATTTATTTGTATTCACGTATTTGAGGCACATCTGATACAATTTCCCTTTCTTCCTCCTGAACGTTTTTGCAAATGGAAACCACTTGCACAAATCCAAGTTTGCTGAGCTCTAACGGTTCCTTAAACATCGAAACTTAAACCAGCCACCCAACTCAAACAAGCTACTTGTCAATATTTGGTCTCAAAATCCTAGAGTCAGACTGTGGTGGTTGAAGGCACAAACCCCGAGAACACAAACACAAGCACTCCAGTTACCTGCTCTGGTGTCCTGGGGATATGGCACGTTTCAATTGCCTAATTATGTAATTATCTAGTTTCATGTTTAATATGTCAGTGTGCAGTCAAATTATATTCCACCACTGTGTAGAGGGGAACGTTGGGCCTTAATTAGGTCTTTATCCCTAGGGCTGACCTAATGTTATTGAACTAGGTCTTTTTCAATATTCACCTTAACCTACACATATACACATAGATAAATGTTTCTCCCTTCTCCAAGGGGGATGTACACACATCGTGCCTATGTCCCAATAGGCCAAGGCTCAGGGATACTCTGGCAAGTGCATTCTTCTGCTTAAACCCTGGGAGCCCTGCAAAGAGATGTCTACCTGGTTATTTCTCCTCCAGCCTCACTCAGTGGGCCTGGGACTCAAAAATCAGCTCAACATCATTAGTTCTCAATGAGGATCCAGAGCGAGGGATCCAGCCTCTCAGATCTTCCCTCCTGTTTGACAATACAAATTAGCACCATCTTGATGGATAGAGTTTTTGCTTTTCCTGCTTTACGACCTTTCCCATCTCCTTAGAAAGCCTCTGAGACTTCCACACCAAACTGATCTTTCCAATAGCTAAAGTGAGTATCACTCACTCAGTAACTGTCCTGAGCAATTTGCCACGTACTACTCATGCCTCTATATCGCCTTGAAAATGTTCCCACTAACAATCTTACTGCTCCATTGTAAGTATTGAGCCATGATTCCTACTTCACTCATAATCAACATGTGGTTTACGTACAATGCAGGGCATCGGTAAATGCCGATAGGTATTCATTGGTTCATTTGACTAGGTCTCAAACAGTACGAGACGGGATCTGTACAATGCATACCTGAAATCCTGCAGAATTGCTGCCAGCATGCCCCACAATGTGGTGGAAATCATTAACTCAGACAACTGCCATCTCCCCCTAACACAAATTGCCACCCCCGAGTAATTCAGATCAAATGTAATTGAGAAGACAAATGCCTAGGAGAAAAAATAAAAGCTAAAGTTCTAATTGGGGCCAATATTCCTCTAAGCAAGGAATGTTTGGACAGGAAGTGACAGTTGTACAGTTGTTTTTGATAAGAGTTTTTCTGTGTTTTAAATTTGACCAGATATGACCCAATAAAACAGACATACTATTTCCAAACTCACACAAATTAGCCTTCCACTTACAAGATAATGATGGTTTAACTTTCTAGACAATGGTATGTTCTCCAAAGTCAATTAAACGAATGGAATTTTCTCCCTTTGAGTAAATCCTAGCTTACAATAAATAGGAGTCCAACAAGTGTTCAGAATAGGTAAACGTAGACTCAAAGACCTAGTTTTTCCTTTTTAAAACTTGTACACTTACCTATTCACTCTTGGTGAGACTGCAGACTGGTACAACCCCTCTGGAAAATTGTAAGATACTGAGAAGAACTTAAAAGTAGACCCACCGTTCGATCCAGCCACTGCCAGATATATACCCAAAGGGAAAAAAAGGTGATTTTATAAAAAGGACACCTGCACTCACATGTTTACAGCAGCACAATTTACAATTACAAAGGCATGGAAACAACTCAAGTGTCCACCACTTGAATGGATTAATAAAAAGTTGTCTATGCACACCATGGAGTACTGCTCGGCCATAAAAAGAAAGGCGATCTAGTATCTTTTGGGATGACCTGGAGAGAACTAAAGACCATTCTCCTGGGAGGTGCCTGTAGCTCAAAGGAGTAGGCGCCAGCCCCATATGCTGGAGGTGGTGGGTTAAAACTGCAAAAAAAAAAAAAAAAGACCATTCTCCTAAGTGAAACATCACAAGACTGGAAGAACAAACGCGTGTTCTCAATATCAAATTGCCCAAATCAATCAATGTTTAACTACATTTACAGAAGTAACTCTCAATGAAAAAAATCAAGCTGGGGTGGAGGGGATGGGTAGATTCACACCTATCACATACAGTGCACACTATCTGGGTGAAGGGCACACATAATTTTGACTCACTCTGCACAAAAACAAAATATGTAAACAAAACGTGTAACACCTAATAATCTGAAATTTTAAAAAAAGGAGGGAAAAGTGTATACTTTAGATATTCCAGAAAGCTCAAAAGAAAACTAGAGTAACTTAGCTTTTTAGTATATCACTGAATTAGAGTTATATGATCAAAACCTTTGTACGCATTGGGGCCAGGCCTCAGGAAATCTCTACAGCCATATCAACTACATAATCTCAACCAGTAACCTTGGGTAAGTCATTTATGGGCTGAAATGACACAACACTTCTCAGGAAAACAGCAGAACTATGGGACTAAATGAATCATCTTTGCCAAAAAAACTGAACAGAGGTGCAACTACTTCAGAATGTAGCGATGTGTGTTTCCCTAAGTTTCTGGTATCTCTGATACTGATGTCCCTGATTTTTTAGGAATTCACAATAAAAGTGACCAAACCACACTAGACACCTTGACTAAGAGAGAGAGCCAGAGTGTCTTCCAGCTTCCACCCTCAAAACTAACCCAAGCGGGTTATCTTATCTCAAGAAAACTTCCATACTATCCTCTAGTGTCTCTGAAAAATCCCTGGTAATTAGATGCACTGAAGGGAGGGATGTCCTCTGCTAACCTATGAACTTGGCATGCCAAAAAATTAAAAGGCAGCTAAAGCCTGGGCAGTCAAGACTGGTCTCAAGCAAGGTGGAGAGATACTATTAATGAAGCCACACTCGCCAGAAACCGCACACACAGCTGGCCATGACCATAACACACATGCATTTTATAAACTACACATCTTTAGATTTTCAAAGCACCTAAAGGGGTGGGTTCGAGAGGGTTCACAAACCAGTTAATCAGTTCATCTTCTTGGCTTCCCAGTGCGGCACATCCAGATATTCTAGGCAGGACCATCCTGCCCACACAACCCTTCCCTCAGCTTGCTGTTTCCAGGCCATATTCTCCACCCCCTTCTCAAAACAGTGCCACTACAAGATCACGGCATCCCCAGAGAGGCTGTCTAGGACTCGCCCTGACCGCCAGGCCAGAGCAGCAAGCTTAAGTAGCATGGTGACCTGTCAAAATTGGCACACTGTTCCAGCGATGGTCTTCAAACAGAAGCCCGGCAAGCTGCAGCAGCAATCTCCCTGGGGAAGCTTTTAATAGGGCTCTAGGTGCCTCCCCCAACTGGCTCTGATTCAGTAAGTCTGGGCAACATTCAGAAATGTGCATTTTCAAAGCTCTACCTAGATTACTCATGAAGATCAGCTAGGCTCAGATGCCAACACACTAAATTCATACTACTAATAACTCAAAGGACACAACATAATCTGAGTAGCACTCTCAGAATTTTCACTCTTTCAACTTAATACACAACATAGGACACCGAGCACATTCATCAATACACAACCACCTCTCCCAGGGGTACCTGTCGGGTTCCACACACCATCTACAAATAGACACCAATGAGTCTTAGAAACAAGAGTTCTCTTCTTAAAAGCATTCCCCACATTCAGTTGTGGGAAAGAATGTAAAGAGATTGTCCAGTGAATATGGAAAGCTAAGCGTAAATCAACCAGATACCCCAGGCAAGGAGTGACACTGGCTTTGAAACGGCCAACCAGTCAAGTCAGGTTGTACTCATGCGCCTTCTTCCTTGAACCAAGTTATAATCCTGCTTCTACTCTGGTGTTCTTAAAATAAATTCTAGAGGCATAAACGTTACATCTACACTAAACACAGACCACAGAAACCAATAAAGAAGGAAATGTCTGCGTGTCTATAAAGACGGACAAGAACAGCTTCTAGTTGTAAACCTTTACTGTTTACATTAACTAGACTCAAGTTGCCAGTTAGCTGCCACTGGAGTTAAAAACACAGTGAGATGTGCCTCCAACCCTCTTCCCATCACTCTTCCACCTAATGTCTGAAATTCCCTATAAAAAATGCACACCTACCCAGGAAAGGTAACGTGTATGAACTGCTAAAGCTTATTTGCCTTCCAACAGATAATGAAGCCCCTTTCTTGGGAAGAGGACTATGAAAGCTGGGACCACTAGAATGGGGCTGGGGGAGACCGAAGCGGGCAGTGATGAATGTTCAAGCACAGACGGCTGAGGGCTCTGATGTCTCCCCCCAACACACAGACCCTATGGATCCTACCTTCTGAGAAGCAAGCTCACATTCCAGAGAGAGGGAAGAAGATATATACTGGCCCTGAAGCCAAGATCCAATTTGCCTGTTATGCGCCAGGTGGCTTGGCCAGGGAAAGGAAGCTGTAGAGTATGGGTGGTGAAGCAGGGCAGGGGTCCCCAGGGACACAGATCCCATGGGCATCGTCTGGAGGGCAAAGGAGGGTAGTGATCCAGAAGGGATGGTCCGACCAGATTTGCTGGTGGAGACATTCTTTTCTGAGGGGCATGGAGGGCAGGTTTATGCTTGGAAACTGCACCAAAGGCCTGTGTAGACTTTAATTTGTGCAAAATGCAATGATCCATTTCAAAACTATTAAGAACAGAGTATAAATGTCTTACCACAATAAGTTAGCGAGGAGGTGGTTACGTTAATCAGTTACATGTAAACATTCCACATTGTATATCAAATCAGCACATTGCACCCCATACATACATTAATGTACAGTTATGATTTAATAAAGAAAAAATAAGCAGAGAGAAAGAAGAAATAGGAAGTAGGACTTGGAAGTGAAGAAAGGAGCCAAGACCAGTTTGGGTGCAGCAGGAAGGTTGCTCTTTGAAAAGTTAGTACAGGCAGCACAGCAACAGCTACGCAGAATAGCTGCCCCTGAACAGCAGAGCGGCAACACCTGGATCTGGTCCAGCAGAGGGAACACCTGGACAGACAGACCCACCCTATTACACCAACACTCCCCAGCCATCGATTCCTTCACCATCTCCCTCCAGGCTTCAGTTTCAATTAGAAAGTGGGTGGGGTTTACTCACTGCTCTTTCCTTCCCTCCGGCCCACAATTTTGAGAAAGTACTCAACATTGTTTAGATCGGTGGTTCTCAAATGGTGGGAATTAGCCTCCCAGGGGACATTCCGTGAGGTCTGGAGAAGCGAGGGTGCTGCTGGCATCTAGTGGCTAGAGGCCAGGAACTGGCTAAACATCCTACAGCCCGCAGGATAACCCCCTACCCCTCAAAGAATTATCTAGCCCAAAATTGTGCCAATTGTGCCAATTCTGCCAAGGATGAGAAAGCTGAGGTTAAGTGAATGCATAAAACTGAAATCGCCAGTGGCAGCTGGCTCCATGTCAGCAACAAAGCAGGTACTTCTGGACACGCAGGGCTGGGAGGCTGCAGGAGGGGAGGGGCAAGAGCACCAGGGCTCTCACCCTCCCCCAACCTGGCACAGTTGAACATGGCCAAGCTCTGTCCATCACTCACCCCAACTCTCCCCTCTGCTGTCCCTCCCTGCCACCTTCAGTCCCACTTGGGAGCTCACCCTAAGCCACTCAGGAAGCAGAGGGTACCTCAGAACAAGAACTAGAACAAGGCAAAAGGGATTAGATGCTTGGCCAAGGAGGATGAAAGTAAGAAAACCCCAAGTAGACAGAACTTTATGTCCCTGGCCATAAATCTGGGGTGGCCCCCTCTGTTAACCCCACAGGTCTCGGGAGACAGTATCCCAGCCTTCCCCTTCAGACCCCTCATTCTTAATGCCTGTGGACATGAACACAAAATAAATCCCAAGGGGATGTCATGCAAAGACCTGAAAACCAACATGCACAAGCCGTCCTTTCTCTGATAACCCGCCACTGAAGCACCCAAGCCAATGACCCGGGGGACCTCCTATCACTCTCACAGCTCTGTTGGCCCAGCCTCACCGGGAGCCTGGGACCAGTCCCTTCTCCTTCCTCTAGCCTTGTCGTCACCCTTAGTCCCATTACTCCTCACTCAGGCGATGGCAACACCTCCAGGACTAAAGCTTCTCCAATGTTTGCAGCGAGCTATAAATGGAGAGGGGAGGTCTGCGTGGTTTGTTAACAACACAGATTTGGGGGGGGCGCCAAAGAATCTGCCACCTTTAACAAGCACAGAAAGTGATTCTGACCCAGAGGCTTCCAGACCACACTTGGCCCAGCAGGCTCTGCAATCTCAGCCCCTAGAGAGCACCACTGCGGTCTGCTCTGTCCCTGGCACTCACCACAAGGCAGGGCCTCCCAAAAAAATGTTTGCTGAGGGAATGAAGAAAATACCATGAAGCTGGAGACCAAGCAGAAACCACAGTGCAAAGGCAGGGCTGAATGAGCAGCCTGCTCCCAGCACACATGGCCCCCGGGCCCAGGGACCTGGCTAGGAGTTAATGCAGGCACATCTCCACAGGTGAGGCTCAGACCCCACTATCATTAAGAACTCAACCGGCTCTTGTCCACATTCCCTCTACTCACCCCAACCCCAAGTCCTGCCAGTCACAGCCCACAGCAGGCATCGCCCCCCTTCCAGAGCCCACACTGAAGCACACACCTGGCTTCCCAGACCAGGTGGGGGTCCCACGAGGGCAGCAGTGGCTTGGCAGCTTTGTTCCTTACACCTCCCAAGGTGCATGAGGCAAAGCCTAATAAATGTTTGCTGAAATGGGGAACTATCTCAGGCTGTACTCCTCCTACCTGAAGCCTTGATACAGGCACTCATCAGCCCCACACAAAGGATGCAAGGAGTGAGTGACAGCAGAGGTCACGTCAAGGAAACCTACCCCCAGCTTCTCCTAGGACCTCCCCAGGCAGCATCTTAAGGCAGAAATGCAAGATATACTTGGGCCATATCTTAGTAAAGACTTTCCAGGCAGTAGAGAAAGGTAATTCCCACAGCCAATTCTCCACCACTCTCAGCCAGTACAGGCAGTTAATAGGTCAAGGCATTAGAGAGAAAATGAAGCCCACGAATAAAAGGACAGTGGTTTTAATGCCCCTCCCCCCCCCCCCCCCGCAGCTCTACCACAATCTAGGCTAAGGCTCTGTATGAACAATCGCTTATTACATGGGGCAACTTGAGTTCTTCCCTCAAATGATAAGGGCATTAACTGAGCAACTACCCGAGAACAATGATGCATACACTGCATCTCCAGTGAGTCCTGCAGAAGGCAGGCAGGCATAGCAGGTCTTGTGAGAGGTGTAAGTAAACCCAAGAGGGACATATCCTATGCGAACATTTTCACACCACTTGTACAATAGAACACGATAATGATATCCGATGAACATAAAGAGACGGACAGCAAACCAGAAAGATTCACTCCCCAAGCCATGGTACTAACAGTTGAGACAACTGAACACTAGTCTCTCCCAATCCTCTTGGGAAACGCCTCTTGAAATCTAACCCCCTCGTATAAAAATCCACACAGCCTCCGCGATCCTAAGAAGGCTTTGTCTCCACAGGACCCCACTGGAGTCAACACCACTCACCACTCAAGTACAAGATGAAATCAAAGATACCTCCCTCCAAGGCAAGAGCCTATAGCACTGTAGTGGGCCTGCCCCAGCGGTGCTCATCCCTGGTGCTGATCCCTGTGGGGCACATTTGAATCACCTGGGGAGCTTTTAAAACAGGATGCCTAGGCCATAGCCAGGCACTTCTCTGCTCTGTGGTGGAGCTGGGGTGCTGGTGTGGCCTAAAAGCTCCCAGGTGGGCCTAATGGGCAGTCAAAACACAGACCTCTGGGCTCCTCCCAGGAAGCCAGGTGTGCTGTTGCAGGCGCAGTGGCTGACCGCACTGGTGGAGGGACCAGGGCTCTTCCAGTTTGCTGCCCCCAGAGTCCACCCTTCCATGGCCCTCTACAGATCTGGCTCAAGGACAGGAGGACCCAGCCTGCCTGAGGACATCTCCGCTCAGCCTCTCATCCATCTCTCTTTTCTACAGCCACCCCAAAGCCAGCTGCTTCCCTTAAGAGAAGCTTCATCCGCAGCCCTCAGGTGGGGCGTGTAGGGTTTCCCACAACCATCCCAGTCACTGCCATCTTTGGACTGAAGGACAGTCGTTGGTGAGCACTCACTGTACGCCAGGCCCCCTGCGTACGTGCCTAAACGCAACATCTCAGTAATCTCACCACAACCCACTGAGGTAGTTCCTATCGTTATCCCCGTTTCACAGGTGAGGAAGTTATCCAGTGTCTCTCAGCGAGACAGTTTCAGAACCAGGATTCCAACCCAGGTGTCAGGGCTCTGTGCTTCCACTCATTCTGCTACTAAGGTTACGTCTAATTACAATCTACAGCGAGGTCGGCCTTCCCAAAGAGAGACAGTTACCAAATGGAAGCACAGAGCCCATTAAGGCCTCAAATTTGGTAGCAGTCCCTTGGGTTGTCAGGAAATAAAGAACACAGATTTCTTCCTAGCACAGGGCAGCCTTCCTCTCCAACCTGCCCCCAGGAGGTACTATATTGCAATCTGGAGGACGCTCCAACAGTTTGGTATTGTAAGTGGCCAGCTTGGATCCATAATGTAGGCAGACCAGTGAGGAAGACCCCAGAAAGCATCACTCTTTCCAGAAACTCTGGGCACCAGCAGCTTCCTTAGGGGCTTCAAGCCAATTGCAGAACTGACAAGGTCTAAGGCAACACTGTCCAAGAGAAAAATGGGAGCCATGTATGAGATTTGAAATTTTCTAGTAGCTACCTTTTCAAACAAAGTATACCTACCTTTAATAATATATTTTATTTAACTCAATATATCCAAAGTACTATCAACATGTAAAATATTTTTTAAAATTAGTGAGATATTCACATTTTTTAATGCCAAAGTTTTGCAATCTTTGTATTTTACATCTCAGCCTCGATGTCAATTCTTCAATCGGAAATGCTTGACCTAGATTTCAGTTTCACATTTATAACTGAGAAACCTGCTTCACATACCCAATCCAAACATATTTAGAAGTTTTCCCATCACTGATTTTAAATTTAAATGAAATGAAATCAGAAATTCAGTTCTGCAGTTCCACCAGCCACTCTGGCCAGTGACGACCATTATCAGATGGTCTAAGGTTTCTTCTTTCCAAATCGCTCCGTTATCAAGTGCTTTCTTATCCTAATCATCAGAGTTATGAGGGCAACTCAAAGGACCAAAGCATGAGGGATTGGTGGTGGTGTTGCTTGAGTCTAGATTTTATACCAAGGTATAGTGTCTTGAGGATGAGCCAGTCGGCTGGATTCGACCAAGACCGAGGAGGACTCCCCAGGAGAACAGGAACAGAGGCAGATTCCCAGAGCCCCTCCTGTGAGCCAAGCACTGCACCCAGGATACAAAAGCCACTTTCCCACTTAGTCCCCACCATCTGCTAGGTGGTGTAACATAAAGTGGATTTAGCAGGTAACAAATTTGAGATTAGTCACTCCCATGGTTGTTTCCCAGGGAGACCCTTCCTTCCTCCCCATGCCACATTAGGATCCAGGGGTAAGGAAAAGAATAGTCATGTCGTGGCCTCTCTCCCTTAAATACTGGGTAGAATCACGACCAGCCAGGAGGCAGGGAACCAGAAGGGACAAAATCTAAATGCTTACACAACCACAGCTGGTCTGAATATGAAAGTTGGGATGGGAAGGGTAAAAGAGAGGGGAAGGTCTGACAGGCCTAGTTTTTACATGTTTATCCCACTGAACACATTATTTGTCCAGTGGTGCCACTTCCACACCTCCTGGTCCACTGACACTGCCGTGGCCCAGAGTCAAGCCACGTGCTTAATCTCTCCAACCCGGGTCTGCACCCTCGGGAGCTGCTCTCTACACTGACAAACATCCTTACGAACGCCATTCAGTTCTTCCAGAACCCAGATGCCAAGGAAGGCTGGATCTGGCAGGGAAAATCTGCCAGGTTCTGATTCAGCAATTGAAGGGTGATGAAGTAATTGAAGTAACATTTGAGAAGAAATTTCTATATATGAACACCGTCACTTAAAAGTTTCTTGGAGAATCCTTAACAAGGACAAAGTGAAAGACTTTTCTGAGCTGCTTTGGCCATTAGAGCAGTGGTTCTCAACCTTCCTAATGCCGCAATGTATTTTTATTGTTAAAAAGGGGTTGCGACCCACAGGTTGAGAACCGCTGCATTACAGGCAACATAAGATGATCAAAAAGGTCGACAAGGCATCTGAAGCCTTACCATGTCCTAAGCTGATAAAAAAAAACCACAGAGACACCTTCTGATTGTGACTGGAAGGCAAAGGGGAAACAAAGGTGTTGAAGCAAACAAGCCAGGAAGGAAGACAAATTAATTGATTTAATTAACTTACAGAGGCACAGTGAGCCAGAACGGAGGAGCAAGGATTAGAGAACTATCAGATGTAGAATTATCCTGGAGGCCTTCCTGCCTTAGGAGAGAAAGAGGCGACCTAGCCAAGGACTGCCCCAACACCTAACTCCATCTCCAAGGCACTCCCCAACTGAAGCTCCAAAAGCTGGTTTGTAACCTGATTAACTGCAGTGAGGATCTGTTAAGACATCTAAGCCAGGTGGCAACAATGGTTGGCCAGGGTGTTTTGGGCAGGGGGAGAGATGCGGCAGGCTAGAAACATAGGAGGGGAATAGAACTGCTATGTCATGGGATCACAGAACTTTAGTCCAGCTCCTCATTCTTCAAAGGATGCTCCTGAGGCCAGCAAGGGGAGATAAGTATTTACTGTAAGCACCCACCTGAATTCCAGGATAGGCAAGTCACCCTCAATGAGGACAAAGGGACAGGGCTGCCAGTATCAGGTCAAATGCTAAATAGCCTCTCTCACAATGCCCTGAGAGCCATTTCTTTGAACTGTAACATCAAAGAAGATAACACTATATTCCAGGGAGGAGATGGGCCTAACTTCAGCTGTCACCTGACTCTAAATGGCAAACCTACCTCTAATTTTAAAGATCTGATAAATTTAAGCAATTCAATCTCAAAAACATGACTATAATGGGTTGTATCTACTTGGCGATCTCAAAGGGCAAGGTTTCTTTCTCTCTCTGCAATCCTTTCAGCAGGTTGTCTGTGGAGCACATCACATCCTGGTTTAATGCTTTCTCAATAATAAAATTGTGTTCTCTCTTTCCTACCTTTATGGAGAGGTTTTCTGAGTTGAAAGGAGATTTTGGTTTTAGTTTATACTTCCACGAACACTCTTCCTAGAATTGCCCCAACCCTCCGTCCAGACCTGACCTCCCTGAAGTTATTTTTAAGCCAATTACATCTTCAACTAACATAGGGTATATTTATTATGTGAGTTATCATGCTGGACGCAGAGGGGTACCCCCACTACTTAGAGAAAGGCTGGCACTTGGATCTCTGAACACAGCTTAATGACAGTCTCTCAGCTTCACACTGCACAGACCACCTATTTCAGGGAGAGAACAACTAACTCCCTGTGGGTCGCAGGGCCCCCCAGGCTCACCCTTTGTGCTTACTGTGGCAGGGAAGCCTGGTAGCTGGCCCCTGACTGTGGGTTCCACCTATCAGGGCAAGAACCTTGTCTCACTCTGCTGGTGTCTTTCCCCAGAACAGAGGAAGAACTGAATGAATGGATACTTCCAACTGTCCTCTTTCCCCTCAAACTCAAAGCAAATCCTATCTCAATATTTAGCTTGTTTGAGCTGGAAACATTTGTTCCACCAGAAAATGGTTCTTAAACAGAGAACTCTGGTTCAACTGCTACAATGAAAAAGTCCTTTCAGGAGCAGAAAGTTCATCAAACATTTTTGCCATCACGCAGCCAGCAGAATCACAGGTAAAAAACATTCCCATCCCAGCATGTACGTCCCCACCCTTGCTCTTGTTTCCCTGAGTCAGTGCAGGCACCTGTCTCACCTTTCCCTCCCTAAGCCCCTCCCACCTCTGTCTATTCCTAATGGAAATGTGGCTGTCAAAAGGCATCCTTGAGAGGAAAAGTTCTTAAACATGCTCTTTCTTAGGTCACAACCAGAGTCAGCTTTGGGCAGAGCTCAATTGGAGGTAGGGTCAACAGTTCTATCTATCAAGACCTTGGCTGTCAGTAATTATTACTGAGCGCCAATGGAGATTTAACTTTATTTACCCCATCACCTGGCCTGTGTTATCAGAACGAAAACCAACCCAAACGAAATGCTTTGAGAACCAACCCACCAGACTGTGCACTCGAACAACTTTTGCTGCTTTGTACCAGACAAGAACAGGTCTCAAATCTCACCATACCCCAGAGAACCTGTTGAAACACAGTTCCCAGACCCCAGCCCAGAGATTACGATTCAGTAGGTTGGGGGTGATGCTGGAGAATCTGTGCAGTAAATTCCCAGGGGATCCTGCTGCTGCTGCTGGTCCCGGGGCCACACTTGGAACCTAGCCCCTCGTCCACTACCTGAAGGAAGGCCACTAGCTTCTCACTGGACTGACTTAGTGGTTCTCAAAGTCAGTTCCCCTAGAACACTGGTGTCCCAGCACTGAAATCAATGCACAGAATCACAAACAAACCCTAAGGCACCCCTGACTTGCTTCTACTACGGTGTAAAAGGATTTCATTTCTCAACAAATTATGTATTTTTTTAAAACCATGCATTTTTCTCTTAATAGTTCGTTGAGTTCAACCAATATGACATATGATTAAGAAGCTGTCACAGCCTGGCTGATATAGCCAACACTGCACAGAAGGACCCCAAGATTCCGTGTAGCTCAAGTTCAACTTCCCAAAGCAAAATCTCCCTTGACCACTTCAGCCAGACATTCTAATCACTTAACATGCCCTTGGGCTGCCAGAGAAATGAAGGGCTTGGTTCCTGCCTTCAAAACTCAAATCTAGTAGATAAAAACAAAATGGACATACATATTAAAGTATTTTTAACCAAGATACTGTGTAATACTGCTAAACTGTGGAGCAGAAACATCACAGCCTTCAGATTTTGCACATAAGCAATCTGGCATTTCATCACAGAAATGGTAACATCTTCCCCCAGACCCTGCACTGGAGCCCCTTCCCACTCCCTACTTAAACTAAAACAATCACTAGAAAATTTTAGCCTTTCTACAGTTTGATTTTAAAAATCTCTCTCTCTCTCTCTTTCTTTCTCTCTCTCTTTTTTAGGCAGGGTCTTGTTCTGTTGCCCAGGCTGGAGTGCACTGGTAGAATCATAGTTCACTGTAACCTCAAGCTCCTGGGCTCAAGCAATCCTCCCATCTCAGCCTCCAGAGTAGCTGGGACCCCTGCTCCATGGGGGCTGTAACACATGCCACGACATCAGGCTAATTATTCTATTTTTTGCAGAGATTGGGGGAAGAGTCACTGTGTTGCTCAGGCTGGTCTCAAACTCCTGGCCTCAAGCAATCCACCTGCCTCAGCCTTGCCAAGTGCTAGCTTACAGGTGTGGGCCACTGTATCCAGCTAATTTTAAGAACATGCATCTGTCCCTGCAGACTTTCTCAAGAGCATATAAATCATGCCCCAACTTTGAACACAAACATCCTGCCACTTACAGTGCAGAGATTTCCCATCCTGTAGGTCACTCTCTCTGGTACCTGAAGCCAAGAGAAACACAGCCTGGTGTAGCCTCCCCAACGAGGAGGATATTTACCAGCTTGTGATTTTTCTTTCCTGACCTTTATCCCTTGTACCCATAAGGTGGAATAGCAAATAAAACCATCAGATTAAAATACTGTTTCATTTAAAAAATAAAACCCACTATGTTAGTTCAAAAGTGGGACTAGGGCCAGCACATCTGGATCCAATCACTGTAATTTTACATTCTTAGCATCTTCTGTCCAGACAGAAAGCAGCAGAGCACAGGAGGCAGTGCATAAGACTAAGATCCCTGGATCCTGAGCAGGCTTTCCTGCTAATAGGCTGTGTGACCTTGGGCAGAGCCCTAACCTTGCTAGAGCTCAGTTTTATAAAGAGCCTTCCAGGCTAGGCCACCAGTGCTAACTAGTAATATGATTCAAGTGTTGATGAATTTATAATGACTTCCTTTTTCCGCTTGATTTTATCTGCACAGATTTCGATTCTCCTTGGAGGAGACATGGGCATTGTTCACTTCTCTCTGAGGCGCCTCGCTCCCTCTCCCTGTCCTCGGCTCTCCCAAGCCCGACGGGCTCTCCACTTTCCTAGCTCAGCTTTTCCAAGCAGGGACTGTGATGAGAAGTGGTCCCCAGGAGAGTTTCCCAAATTGGCACTGAGCTCTCTCCGACTAATGTCTAGCACAGCAGGCCTTTAGTTCCTCAAATAAGCTTCTAATTGTCTTTTCTGAAATGTGCATGGACGCTTATTTCAAGCCATTTGGCAAGTGCCTTGCAGGGTATTTTCTTTGACATTATGCTTGGAGAAAGGATTTAAGAGAGCAAGAGAGCAGGGGAGCGTTAGGAAACGTGTACACCATCTCATTCAGTCCTTGGACAGAAATAAAACAACTTTTCAGGGACCCACCACTGGTACGATCCAAACCCCCCATAGGTCTTCAAAAACTCAAAGCTGCTGGCTTTTACATGTGTATCTAAGTCTTCTCCCAGGGTCAAGAGGAAGGTGTCCTAATAGAGTTAATGAATGGCAAGAATTATGATGCACTTGGGTGGTCCCAGCCACGCCAGGCAACACATCCTCCCAGGCCAGACATCCCTCTTCCAAATGTGACATTAACAGGAGGACAGGTAGACTCTAAGGGTCAGCGAGACCCACAGGGTCAGAGGATGTGAGCACAGCTCTCAGTTTGAGCCAGAGGTTATAAGACTTTTTTTTTAACCATCACATCCCTGGTTTAAAATGTCGACAGGGGTCCCCGCCCTCTAGATAGGCTCTTAGCCAAATTTAGTATGCAATCAAGTTCATCTCAGGATCTGATTAAAATGCAGATTCAGAGTTAGTAGTTCTGGGTGAAACCTAAGACTCTGCATTGCCAACAAGTGCCCAGGGGATGCTGTTGTTGCTCGTCCATAGACGAACTTTAATGGTTAGAGTGGTTCTTTCGCAGTTTTTGGCCGGGGCTGGGTTTGAACCCACCACCTCTGGCATATGGAGCCGGCGCCCTACTCCTTTGAGCCACAGGAGCCACCCCTATAGACGAACTTTAAATAGCAAGACCAGAGGGATTTCTCATCTAAGCCAGTGTTCCCCAAAAGTCCCTGGTATGACTCACTTCAGGTTAACTGTTAAATACAACAGAGCACATCTGGCTGGAACTTTAACAAGGACTCGGGTGAGTCTTCTATTCAGAGAAGTGCAGGAAACCCTACACTAGCTCATCCACATCCCTGTCCCACACAACCGACGGGCACCCTGAGCACACCGAAGGAAGTGAACAATCTCCCAAACTTTTCTAAGTCCTGGCACTTTTAGAAAATGATTGTATCTGTGGGGCCTGAGTCCTGGCAGCCCTACACAGACTGAGGAAGGACGACAGGCATCACTCACTTTCCCAGCTCACCTGTAATCATAACTCAGCTCTCTGACTAGAAAGCTTTGCTCCAACCTCAACCTCATTAGTCAACGAACAAAACCAACCAGGAGAACCCTCTAATATAGCAGTTCTCAGCCTGTGGGTCACAACCCCTTTCTAACAATGAAAATACATCCTGCATATCAGATATTTACATGACAATTCATTAACAGTAGCAAAATTACAGTTATGAAGTGGCAACGAAAATAATTTTATGGTTGGGGGTCACCACAACATGAGGAACCATATTAAAGGATCAGGGCATTAGGAGGCATTAGGAAGGGTGAGAACCACTGCTCTAATATTATCTCCCTGTTGCTCTTAAGATGACCCCAAATAGGCCAGACATGGAAACTCACACCTGTCATCCTAGCACTCTGAGAGGCTGAGGCTGGAGGGTCCCTTGATCTCAAGAGTCCAATACCAGCCTAGACAAGAACAAGACCTCCTCTCTACTAAAAATAGAAAAAATTAGCCAGGCCCTGTGGTGGGCATCTGTGGCCCTAGCTACTTGGGAGGCTGAGGCAGAAGGATCACTGGCAACCAAAAGTTTGTGGTCACTGTGAGCCAGGCTGACACCACAGTACTCTAGCCTGAGCAACAGACTAAAAAAAAGACCCAAAAGGGAGGGAAAAAAAAAAAAAAACTACCATCCTGAGGTTGTCTACAAGGCCCAATACAACACCAGGACAAAAAACACAGACATCTATATACTCACCCTTTCTAAGAAGGAACTACACTTAACAACCATGTACCCAGAGACCCACAGAGTCTGTTTTACATCCTTCTCTACTGAATCTGTGCAACAGCTCCCTAACACAGGGATGATGTACTGATTCTACTGATGAGAACACTGAGGCTGACAGAGATTAGGGGACTGGCCCAAGGTAACACTACAAATGACGGCCACAGTGTGGTAGGCTCCCACCTCAACATGCCTGTGAGCTTTTGCAACACTCATCCTTCTTCTGATTTGTATTAATGCCTCTTGCCACAAACACCCTTCCAGACGGTGCTATCCAGGAGGACAGGGCTCAGGTCGGTTTTGTTCCAGATATACCCACCATGTACTTCCAAATATTTGCCAAGTTGAGAAATGACTCCAAAGCCAGGGCTCCTCCACAAGAACAGGCTTCTTCCAAAGCGGCAGCAAGCATACAGGTGCACCCTGGTTTAAGAGATTCTCAACTTCAGCAGCACAAATGTAAAAGACCTAAGTTGGAGAATACGCCGTGAATGGGCACTGGGCACCTGTAAAGCAGAAGATTTGAAAGGCCTCTTCTCCCACTTCTGCCAACTTACTGCCGCGTGTGAACAAGCCCCTTAGCTTCTCTATACCTCAGTTTCTTCATCAGTATGATGCTTTCATTCATCTCTCAAACTTTTGTGACCAGCCACCATGTGCCAGATGTGGTTCTGAGAAGGAAATGATTAAGAGTTACGGATGATAAGCCAAGTCTACCCTCAGCAGCCCTGAAGCTCTTCTGCTCTGCCCACCCTGCTGAGCACTAACTGAGACAAGGCACAGGACAGTTTTGCTTTGTTTTTTGTTTTTTGGCAACGAGGATGGGATCACAGGACAGTTTTCAAACAAGTCTGACACAGAAGATCCCAGGGAGAACATTTGCTTCACAAAAGGAATCTTTACATACAAACTAATATTTTTTAAAAAGTGTGGCTAAAGTGACAAGTTCCCCTGATACATGTTTTTAATCAGGTTTTTTAAAGTATTATCATGTACAGTTAAACGTACCCTTTTTAGATATTCAGTTCAATAAATGTTGGCAAAAGCATGCAGATCCTGCTGCAGTTTTTAAAGTAGTTTATTTATCTCTAACTTTTCAAGAATACATTATATAAAGTGACGTGGGCATATGTGACCCAATGACACAAAATCGATTTCACTTCCCCTTTCTAAAAGTAAAGGTCCCCACTCTGCCAGAGGAAGAATATAGAACCAAACACCTTCTCTCCAGGGGGTAAAATAATCAATCTGCAGAAACATCTGCAAAATGAGGAGCATAGACTACAAGCTCTATTGTATTGGTCAACAGAACTGAGTCTTCCTTGCTAGTAAGAGAGAGAGAGTACTGCCTCCCAACCCTCCCCCTTCCCATCTGAAAGCATTTACCAATTTTCTAAATATGCATACAGAGTCCAAGAATATAAACATATTTCTGCTATGGTCATTCTTAACTACCTGAACAGTTTAAAACCACAAAGCCTCCTTGAATTACCTCCAAAAATCTCTAATACATTTCACATTCTATCAATACTCCAAAGGAATTTGCCTAGGACGAATCTTAAAATCTGCCCAGGATGAATCTTAAAAAATAACTTACTTTGTTTTAAGACGATCTTAAAATGAATTAAGCTTATATAAAAATGAGAGGGGTATCCCATGAAAGTATTACTGTACACTGCTATCATTTAATTTAAAAAATAAATAAATAAAATAAAAAATTAAAAAATAAAAATGAAAGGGGCAGTATCATCTCTGCTGCAGAATGAGGGTCAAAAACACCACAAGACAGAAAAGGGGAACAGACTAGCTTCTGGTATAAAGCGGAACTGATTTCCAAGTCCTAGTTCAGTGACACTCAAACTTCAGTATACATGTACCCAAGAATTTTTTTTTTTTTTTTGAGACAGAGCCTCAAGCTGTCCCCCTGGGTAGAGTGCCATACCATCACAGCTCACAGCAACCTCCAATTCCTGGGCTCAAGTAAGTCTCCTGCCTCCGCCTCCCAAGTAGCTGGGACCACAGGCGCCCGCCACAACGCCTGGCTATTTTTTGGTTGCAGCCGTCATTGTTGTTTGGTGGGCCTCAGCTGGATTTGAACCCGCCACCTTGGGTATACATGGCTGGTGTCTTAGCCACTTGAGGCACAGATGCTGAGCCCAAGAATTTTCTAATTACAGAAACTACAAGTTCTTGGGCCATGGACAGACTACCAAATTAGAATCTCTGGGAACTGGGCAACTACAATGCTTCACCTTAATTCTAGATAATTCCAACAGTGGCGATCCAAAGGCCACATTCTAAGAATCATCCTCCTAGTGAAAAGAACATGTATTTTGTTATATGATCACTAGAATAAAGTTAAGATATACGTCCTGAGTATGGGTTATAATCCACAGGCTAATAATGGCCAAGGTTTAGAAATAGTTTCACTATTCAAAGAGATGGTCATTGCAATATCTCAGATGAACTGCACAGTGATACAATGTTTCACTAATATTGGGTTGCCTGCTCCAAATGTGGTCCCCTGATCAGCAGCTCTACTGCTGGGTCCCACTTTGGACCTGCTAAGAAAATCCATGGGGTGCTGCTCAGGAATCCATGTGTTAAAAATTTCTCCCAGGGATTCTTCTGTACTTTGCATGCTTCAACACTGCTTGGTTAATATGAACACATTTTATAACAATAAATACTCTAAATAATCACAATTTTTTAATGCTTTATCCTCTTGCTAGTTTTAGTTTTGCTTTGATCAAGCACAAAGTGACTTGTTTGTTGCCAGAGCCTCTCACCCTGGCAGCCAATCTCCCACCCACCAGCCCAGGATGGTGCAAGGTGCATCTGCATAACCAAAGAAGTTCAAGCCAGATTTATTTTTCCAGTGGCTGAGGGACAATCAGCACAACGCAGGCAGCCAAAGAGCTCAGACCCTGCCCCTCAGTATGGTAGTACAGTACTATACCAGAAACCAATCGCCTTCAGCTCTAAGGTTTGTAATCCCTCCTCCCTCCCCCCCAAAACCCAGTAAGCTCCTTTCTTTGATGCTCCTGGTCTCTCATGCAAGCCAGCTGACAAAAACTCAAATGATGGCTCAGTGCCTGTGGCTCAATCGGCTAAGGCGCCAGCCACGTACACCTAAGGTGGCGGGTTCGAATCCCCAGCCCGGGCCCACCAATCAACAATGATGGCTGCAACCAAAAATGGCTGGGCGTTGTAGCGGGCGCCTGTGGTCCCAGCTACTTGGGAGGCAGAGGCAGGAGACTCGCTTGAGCCCAGGAGTTGGAGGTTGCTATGAGCTGTGATGCCATAGCACTCTACCCAGGGGGATAGCTTGAGGCTCCGTCTCAAAAAA
>CAUYQV010191422.1:0-13773 GCA_963574575.1 Galagoides demidoff | reverse complement strand
GGCTCCATCTCAAAAAAAAAAAAAAAAAAAAAAGAAGAATGCTCTTCAACTCCATCCAGGTTAATATAAAAGATGTAAAGTTTCCATCTTTTTCATGGCTGAATAGTCCATCATACACATATACCAGTTTATCAATCCATTCATGGGTTGACGGGCACTTGGGTTTATTTCACGTCTTGGTGATTGCAAACTGAGCTACGATGAACATTCTAATAAATATCTTTATGATAAAATGATTTTTCTTTCTTCTGGGTAAATACCTGATAATGGGATTGTGGGATCAAATGGAAGGTTTACTTTTAGCTCTTTGAGGATTCTCTATCCTTCTTTCCATAGAGGCTGTATTAGTTTGCAGTCCCACCAACAGTATAAAAGTGTTCCCTTCTCTCCACATTCACACCAGCATCCACAGCTTTGGGACTTTGAGACGTGGGCAATTTCACTAGGCTTAGGTATCTCAAGGTGGTTTTGACTTGCACTTCACTGATGATTAGGGACGATGAGCATTTTTTCATATGTTTCTTGGTCATTGGTACTCATCAGAGAAGTTTTGGTTTGTGTCTTTTGCCCACTCATAAATGGGTGAGTCTGACTTTTTAACTCAGCATTAAAATTTTAAAGATAGAGCCATATTTCTAGACTTGTATTTATTGCTTGTGAATGCTGTATAATGGGAATCTATATTACTCTACTTTTAGTCTGTAATGGGAATCTACATCATTCTACTTTTCCATTAGTGATGGACAGCTACATGGCCACCAAATCATCATTATCATAAAAAATGCTATAATGAAAATTCTAACATATGTCCCATAGATCTAGGTGAAAATGTCCCTGTGATGTACATCCGTGAAAAGGTTTTTGGATTACAAGGTATACATTTGCCTATTTCCAAATTTCTTTTGAGAGCATCTGTACCAGTCTCTCTCCTACAGATTGCTACAATGAGAATATATTAGTTTTCAATTGAAAAGATATATTTTTTTTAAATAACAAGCATATAACTTCTTCAAGTGACTAGAAATAAAATACCAGGGGTAAGGGCACAAGTTTCTAGTTTAATCATTCATCACATTTAATGAGCACTGATATGTGAGATCATATATACTAATCATATAGACATGTCTAGACACAGTTTTGCCTCTGAAAGAACTGAGTCAAGTGTAGGGCATGTGACAGCTATTAGCATATATGTTTATATAAAATATGGGAGTTGGGACAACTCCAAGGAATAACATTAACAAAAATGATATTTCTACAAGTCATCATGGAGGAAACCATAACTGAGCTGGTATTAAAAGGTATGGAGGTAGTTTCCATGCACAAGGATGGGCACAAGACAAAGAATGAAATTACCTGGTATATTCATTATCTGCCAAGAGTTAATATCAGCTGGAATATAGGATACAGAAATGAATATATCCAAAAGACCAAAAATCACTTGGCAACAAAGATATTGGCACCAGATTGTTCACGGCAACTCAGTTCATAATTGCCAAGTCTAGGAAGAAGTCCAAGTGCCCATTGACCCATGAATGGATTAATAAATTGTGGTCTATGTATACCATGGAATACTATGCAGCATTAAAAAAATATGGAGACTTTACCTCCTTTATGTTTACATGGATGGAACTGGAAAATATTCTTCTTAGTAAATATCTCAGGAATGGAAAAAAAATATCCAGTGTAGTCAGTACTACTATAAAACCAATATATAATCACTCACACTTTCATATGAGAGATGAATCACAACTACAGCCCAGGATGAAGGAGGAAAGGGGAAGGGGCTAAGAAGGAAGGGGGTGGTTTGATAGAGGAAGGGTTAATGGTGGTACCACAGCTATGGAGCATATTGCAAGGGTACAAGTCAAATCTATCAAGCATTGAACACAAATGTCTTAACACTGTGATTAAGTAAATGAGGTGAAAGCTGTGTTAATTAGTAGGATGTAAGCACTCCAATTGGACAAATAATCAACACATAGAATCCCACAAGGCATAAATGTATTCATGATCTATGTATACATGACTTAATAATATATATATATATATATAAAGTACTTGGAAACATTCAGTAAAGAACTTGAAAAGTGGCTCGGCGCCTGTGGATCAATCGGCTAAGGCGCCAGCCACATACACCTAAGGTGGCGGGTTCGAATCCCCAGCCTGGGCCCGCCAAACAACAATGATGGCTGCAACAAAAAAATGGCCAGGCGTTATGGTGGGCACCTGTAGTCCCAGCTACTTGAGAGGCTGAGGCAGGAGACTCGCTTGAGCCCAGGAGTTGGAGGTTGCTGTGAGCTATGATGCCATGGCACTCTGCCCAGGGGGATAGCTTGAGGATTCGTCTCAAAAAAAAAAAAAAAAAAAAAAAGAACTTGAAAACTGCAAAAAAAAAGAAAGAAAGAAAGAAATGAAAAATAAAGCCAGAATTTCAGAAAATAACAGGTAATGGATGCATGGTCTCTTATGTAGTACTAAAAATTTTGATGATGAGAAGATTTATTCTATAGGAAGATCTCTGATATCGTTAGAAAGTATAAATTAAGATATCCAAGAACTTGAGTCCTTGGGCGGCGCCTATGGCTCAAAGGACTAGGGTGCCGACCCCATATGACAGAGGTGCTGGGTTCAAACCCAGCCCTGGTCAAAAACTGAAAAACAAAAAAAGAACATGAGTCCTGTAAAGAATTACAGCTATAAAACAAAAGCTCAGGAAAGAGATCGCGAACAGGAACTTTAATTTGAGAATCATGTCCATCTATATGGCAATTATAGCCATGGGTTTTAATGCAATTGTACACTATCTAAAATTAAGCAAATTATAGTCATCTGTAAGAGATATAATAGGAATAATTCTCTCAGGCAAGAAGATTTAGAAAAGGTCATCTTTTACCTTTTATTTCTACCTTAAACTCTAATTAACCTATATCAACTTAATTTGCATCCTACTCTTATGTATTTGTTCATATGTAGCCTTCAGAGTAGTATTTAGTCTTGTTCAAATGTTTTACTACACTAATTAGATTGTCATTTCCTGAAAAAGTTTATAATAACTATAATTTAAAATCAAAAACTCCAATGTTTGCATAAAGAACCCTCTATAGCTCTATTTCCTAGTTTTATGTCTACAAACATCAGTAATGAAATAGGGTGATATGACACAGTGACACTAATAAGGCATTGAGATTTGGGACAATGGAATCCAATACTCAAAACAAGCTGTATTAGTTTTCTATTGCTATGTAACAAATTATCCTTAGGCGATCAATTGGAAGTTAGAAGTTAGAGCCCAAATTAAAATGAAAAAAAGACTATGTTTGAGTTCAAACGAGAAAAAGACTCACTTTTTCTAATCATAGTTATATTTAAAGCAGGATGAATTTGTATGTATGTTCCATTTATTACCACCCCTTGTTTGTAGCTTAGGACTCCAAGAAAATACCCATTGAAAACGTACCTTCCACTCCAAAGACTGAGGGCTAGCAAATAAAAACTTGTCTCAGTTTCTAAAACTCTGTTATACTGGGCTGACCACCACGAGTCTATTTCTGGTTAGCAATCGCCTTGAAGGAGGAATTATCTACTTTTCCTTGAGAATACAGGAAGAAAAGGAACTTAATCAAAAAATATGCTGACCTTTAATCAAGAGAAGGAATTACATCCCTAGAAAATAAGATTCAATCAGAGTAACCTTGACACGTCTCTGCCTTGGAGGGCATAATAGCAGGGAACAAAGAAGAGATTTGAGCTCTCCCTAGGATAAAAAATTAAAGTGATAACAGACAAAAATTATATGTTAAAATTACTTATTAATAGTTATTGTTAATCTTTCACGTTTCTATATTACTGGTATGAAATTGCAAGACCAAGAAGTCATAAATACTGCTTGTTTTTATTATAGGAGTTAATACCAATCAAAATAAGTTAAGGTCTACTACCTTTAGAATTTACTTCTTATAATTACACAAATATGTTTGTGTTTTAAAACAGTGCCTTGATCCAATTGACTGACAAACGCTTCATGACCTTAGAGAGGACCAGATAAAGTTATAGAACTTTAAATTTGTAATCTTACCCTGGTTCCATCCACTTGATTAAAACTAAGAAAAATTGGTATACTGGATATTTCTGAGGAACGGAAAAATGCAGGATAGATTTTTAAAAATAACTTTTCCACTTTCATCTGCAATGAATTGAACATTAAAATTATTTCATAAAGTTTATGAGCAGAATTATACAACCTAGTACTGTAATGAAATGCAAATATCTCTGTTCATTAAGGCTCAACTGTTTTATCAGTTTTGCATACATAGTTCAGTGGGGACTGATAATTATACTGCAATGTGAAAAAATGTTTATTAACTATCAGTATGAGGCAGCTAGGTGTATCCAATTAAACCCATATAATGCGATTTCACAAAGTGATTTGATTTTTTTTTTTATTACTTCACAATCTGCCTTTTACTGGATTTGATAGAGTCTGGCATATTTTCAAAGTGAATTACAAGTGATAAAAACACTTAAATGAACATCCAAACAGTTCTTAAAATTAGGAATCTCATTTTAATGACCTTGTGTGTGTATGGGCAACATAATCCTCTTTAAGATTTTATTATAAAATGTCACTGAATTTTTAAGGTGAAAGGTGATACTTTGATTGAATACTTTGGTTAATTTAAATTAGCTCAGAGTCTTGATCTTAATATTAAAATATTTGATCTGATTAATTAGATATGCCAGATTCCTTTTTCAACTTCATTATAGCAATTTGCCATAAAATAAAGTATACTGAAAGGAAAAATTACTACCACAGTGGCTTTCAAAGAAGTGAGATTTCTCCTAGAACCACCATAATGATACTGTTTATAGGAATTTGTAAACTGAAGTGGTGATCAACCACACTCATTGAAAAAATGTCTTAGCTGAATGAATGCCAGGCAGGTGCCTTCTCCACCATGAAGTAGACTGGGTCCTCTTCTACACAGCCCCTTACCTGCATTTGTCTTACTTTTCTTTCTTATTATTTATTCTTTTGAGGTAGATATTCTTTTTGTCTAACTTATTCTGTTTCATCTATTCTTTACCTCCTATTAATATCCTCAATCTTGGCTCAGTGCCCACATACACCAGAGCTGGTAGGTTCCAATCCAGCCCTGGCCTGCCAAACAATGATAACTACAACCAAAACATAGCCAGGCATTGTGGCAGGTGCCTATAGTCCCAGCTACTTGGGAGGCTGAGGCAAGAGAATCGCTTAAGCCCGAGAGTTTGAGGTTGCTGTGAGCTGTGACATCATAGCACTCTACCAAGTGTGACAAAGTGAGACTCTGTCTCAAAAAAAAAAAAAAAAAATTCAACCTTTTACACTAGTTATTTCCCCTTTTTCTCAAATATATAAAATATTTCCTGTAAAAAACAAGAAATCAAACCCTTATTTTATTCTATTATTCCCTTCAATACATCTTACTCTTGTCTTTTCCTTTACAGCCATTACCCTCAAGGTTTTTAATAAACAACCCCATTTCCTTATCCTTAAAAGCCTGGAATCTCACTCTCAATGGCTCCTCCCCACTGAAGCTGCCACATGGAGGTTGTGTCTCGCCTCTTAGTTAAACTGAAGCCCTGAAGCCCCTTCTCCATCTTCACTTTGCCTTGCTTTGTTCTCTGTCCCTGCCAAGTAGTCCCTCTTTTCCAACCCTCTTCTGGGTTTCAACTACAACATAGATTAAAAGTCGAAAAGCAGAATTGTGCAGCTTTATAAATGTTTACAAAACATACATCCCAGTGTAAAGCAGCATCCAGACCAAGAAACTGAATGAATGTTGCCACCATCCTGGCGGCCAGTTGCTACCGCACCCCCAGCTTCCCTTAGTCTCTCCTTCTCTGTCAACAAAGAACATTTAGGAATTCAATTGCCATCTCCATATTGATGAATCCCACACTGATATTTTAACACCTGATGTATTGTTTGAAATCTCTGGCTCCTTATCTCGTCCGTGCAGGCAGACATGAGAATCTAATAATATTCCTTTATCTCAAACTGTTTCCTTCTTTTCATTCCCACCTCACCACTATGATGGCAGACGAGGGGCCAGCAACTATGGTCTGCGGGCCAAGCCCAACTCTGCCAGTTTCTATAAATAAAGTTTTATAGGAACACAGCCGAGCTCACTTGTCCCTGTGTTGGGCACAGCTGCTTTCTCCCTACAATGGTGAAGTCAAGTAGTTACCCCAGAGACTGCAAGGCCTGAAATGCCAAAAGATTTACTACCTTATCCTTTCCAGAAGTTTGCCAGATGCCTGGTTTGGGCCTGCATCATGCTCCACTAGACTACTACGCTGACTTCTCATTTGGTCCTCTTAATTCTATGAATAGTTTCTCTCTTCTGTTGTCTTTGCAAAGCTTTCCTGGTGAGGCTGCTCAACCACTTCTCAACAGGAATGCTCCCTCGCTCAGTGTAGGGTCAAACTCCTTTTTTTTTTTTTTTAATTAAATCATAACTTTGTACATTGATGCATGTATGGGGTTCAGGGTACTGCTTTGATATACAATGTAAAATGCTTACATTGAACCAAGTAACACGTCCATCACAATTATACTCATTTCTTAATAGTTTTGAAATGTATCATTGCATCATACACGTTAGGTGAGGTCCCCCCAAATACCCTCCCTCCCCCCATATCACCCATCCCCTCCCTTCTCTCTCCTCTCCCCTTCCAAACTCCTTTTCCTGCCTGTCAAAGCCTCTGTTCTAACAAAAAGTAAAACGTGCAGACCGTGACGGTGTACAGCATTCAAGCCCTGTGCTGCTGCTTTTTTCAATCCCTGCCCACCTCCTTTTTTCCTAAACCTTTACCCCCCACACGGATGCATATTCCTGGCTGTATTCTGCTGTTCCTAAGAGACTCCTCTTTCTGTTCCAGGGTGCGTTTCCTTCTCCCGTCCCGGCTGCACCCTCTGAGCTTACACACCCCTCACAGCTGGCTCAACTCCTCCTCAGACAATTCCAAAGTTTTAAGAATTATGTCACCTTTCCCGACATCTCGCGGTGTTATAGGTCATAGCACAGAGCCCACCTCTTGATTATCTATTATCTGAAATTATTTTCTCATGGACATGACAGAAAGCAGAGCACAGTACTTCTGCTTTTCCAGACCTCTCATAGTAAAAACTTAACAAATACCGGTGGTTTTGACTTCTAGGCTTCCTGAGTCAGTTGTTCTTAGCAGTCATAATTATGATGCAGAAAACAATGCTATGGTCCCTGTTACCCTGGCAAGCTCAGGAAACAACATTTTTGGTTATGCCCCAGACTTAGCATGAATTAGGTCTAAAAATTCAGGTGATTGAATACTGATTCAATTTCAGGTAAAGAAGAATATTCTACAGAAAGTTGTTGCTCACAAAACCTTCCATTTTATATCTTCAATCACCTCCAATTTGTCATTCTAGACACAGGAGCTTAGAAGTGTAATGTTTTGCATTTGGTGTGTTTTCATCATTGGCAGAATATTCATTTTCTTAATGCTTATTCAATATGTCTTCCAAATCACATCCAGGGTTTTGTTTTTTTTTTTTAAATCCTATGATTTTTTTTTTCTGGTCTCCAAAGCTAAAATATAGACTTTCTTGCAAACAATCAAAAAAGTAATTTGGAAGAAGTTGAATTCAAATGAAACATAAAACTCCAAAGCAATACGCATATACACACTTGGAAATATTTGTATTAAAAAAACAGGTGATATCTCACTTGTAACGAGTCTGTACTCTTAGTTAGAAGTTCTCAGAACTTGGAATTATCGTCAGCCTACAGAGAAAATGTAAAGTCCTTAGGTCAACCTAAGAATAACGCTGCCAAAGCAGGAAAAAAAAAAAAATAGCAGGCTACAGGACGCGGAAGGCAAGGCAATTTTCCTACTGTAGATCTGCCAAAGAAAATATTTTTAAAGGTTCACTGTGACCCAAATATATTTTGCTGCAGACCAATACAAGTGAGCCACAAGATTCCAGCATTCATCTGAGAGCCATAACAACGAGGGCAAGAATACCATCAGAACAACTTAAGTTATAAATAACATTTATTTCTCAAGGTTCTGTTTCTTCTTCCCTGTCATCTCATGTTTTCTTCTGGAATTTTCTGGGGGCAAAAAAAAAACAAAAAACAACTAAATGTAAACCATACAACAAACACACCAGTCTTTAGGGTTTAGCGATTAAGATGAAAGTTTATGGAAATGTAAATGGCTTCTGGGATAACCTTGTTTGCTGTGATTTCCCTGCGATGATGGCAGAGTCTTAGAATTTTTTTATTTGCTCCATGATTACTTCGGGATGCTCTCCTAATCTCTTTGTTGCACTCCCAATGCTCAAGAGGGACTGTTTTCTGAAGGCTTTTGTGCCCTCTGTTTGCTGGCTTGGGGAGAAAACGAGACACCACGGTGAAGGCCTCAGAGCAAAGGTACATTTGACCTGCCTTCTGTTCCAGCAGGCTTCTTATCATGAACAACACTATGAATTTTAATATGGCTCTCACTGCAATGCAGTAGCTCACTTTTAATCCTCAATCTTGGGAAGGTATTGATCATACTCATCTGATCTTAGATGTGTTCTTGCCACAGGCACCAAGGCTTTTGTAGAGAAGCAGATTGAGTTTGGGCTTCAATTCTTGGTTGTTTTATTCATCTCCCTGAGAACTGTTCATGATTTTAATTTTCAGCTGTTGCTATTCTGTTCTAACGGTTCTTAGCCTTACGTTTACTTCAAAAATACTGTCACTCATAATAATTGGTCAACTTAAACATTTATTTATTCCATAATATGTACCCCCAAAATTCCATCCAAAAGCATTCCTTTATAATTCCTTCAAACCACACATACTAAGTAAATACTGCATACACAGGCACAGAGCTCAGAGCTAGCAACATCATGATAAATAAAGCCAAATACAATGTTTGTCTTTGGAGAGCTCAAGGCTTGGTGAGGAAATACAGGCACTAATCAATTAATCAGAAAACAAATGTGAAATCGCTATTGCATCATGTCACATGGAGGACTCATGCTATGCTGTGAGAGACCATCACAGTTTCAGAGTATCAGATCGTTCTTTCCTGAAGTGATGTGGGAACATAGATCTCAAGGATGAATAAGGGTGAGACTAGGCAGAGAGTGAAGAGGGGCGTGTACTAGTTATACTGACTACACAGGGAACATAAGGGATTGGGAGAAAGCCGGTGTGGCCAAACAAGGGGGATGCTGGTATAAGAAGCTAAGTCCTGTTGATTTTACCATCAAACTCTCTCTCAGTTCCCACTCTACTACCTGAGAATAGGATCAAACATAGGTCTCTCCCAGAATACCACATCTGCCTACTACCTACTCTAATTACTTCACTCCTGCCCCTCCAGCTGATACTCCACATTGCAGCCAGCAATCTTTTCCAAAAGCAAATTATATCACGTCACTTCTCTACTTAATACCAATCAAGGGCATTCCACTTTTCACAGGCCACTAGAATAATCAAAGCTAGCCAGACGCCCTCAGTGCTCCTGATTGCAGACCTCTTTCCTCCTCCAGAGAACAATTCTCCAAACTATTCCCTCTCCGTCATGCTTCTTCCCTCTTCACCTGGCAATAAGATATGGGCTCCTTAGAGAAGACCTTGGCAATGAAAACCCAGCCCCAACTAGATTAGCCATCCCCCCATTTATATGTTTTCACGGTGTCCTGCACTGTCTTCCTGACTCACGTGGTAGACGGCATCATTGGGCCCTAATGTTTCCCTCTTCTATATATGTGGACGTTTTGCTCTATAACTTTTTAGCTCCTACTGAAGAAGTGGTGTGTATTTCTCTACTCCTTCCCTTTGAGCTTGACTATGTTGGCTTGCTTTGGGATATTAAACTAGACAACAAGTAAAGTGGAACTTGAGAACTTATTCTGTGGTTAGGCATCTCCTACTGTGAGAAGAATATATCAAGGTCAGCCCACCATGGAGCCAGCCCATCCTGCAGCTGGACACTCATTGGCAAAGTCTGAAGAGATCAGGAGAGCTACCTCACTGAGCCAAAGCCATATGAAAAATAACCTTTTATTTTATTTTATATACATGCATGTGTCACTGAGATTTTTTTAATCATCTGTTATACACCAAAAACTGACAGAACTTGTAATACCATGTTTCCCCGAAAATAAGACCTACTCAAAAAATAAGCCCTAGCAGGATTTCTATACATTTGTTAAATATAAGCCCTAACCTGATAATAAGACCTAGTGATGGGCATTTCAGGGCTGCGCATTTTGGGGCTACGTGGTAAGGAAGACTGGAATACCTTTTATCTGCCACAGCTCCTTTCTCTGAGCCTTCACACTTGTGTGGGTGCGTGTCTGGTAACTGCGGTTGTAGGCATCCTATTGTGCACGGGAGAACAGCTAGGGAAAAGGAATTCACACATCACTAGCACCACCCCCACCAATAAGGTTGGCTCCCCCTGTCAGGTTCCAGAAAGAAGATGACTTAACTGTATTTGAATAAATGTAGATTGTCGTATTATACTTAATAAAAATAAGACATCCTGGTGGCACCTATGGCTCAAAAGAGTAGGGCGCCAGCCCCATATGCCAGAGGTGGCAGGTTCAAACCCAGCCCCGGCCAAAAATTGCAAGGAAAAAAAAAGACATCCCCTGAAAATAGGCCCTAGTGTGTCTTCTTGAGAAAAAATAAATATAAGCCAGTGTCTTATTTTCGGGGAAACATGGTAGGTGTGAACTGTTTTAAAATGGAAAATTCAAGGCATGTCACTTTATTTGTCTAAACTGATCCAGTACAATCAATAGTACAGATAACCACTGAGAAACTTTTAAATATGATTATTTTAGCTGCCTAGAAGAAGGTAACAAATAAACACAAAAACAGCTCACTGTCTCTAGGTGATCATGAACAAGTCATTTCATTCCCTGGTGCCATGTTTCTCTATCTTTAATAATGAAAGGGATGGACTCAGCAGGGTAGTGAACACTTGTCTTAAGAAATGACTGCAATGGATTGTTGTGACTTTCTGGGATGCTCTGCTGACAATGTCACTGAGGGCAAATTTAGGTTTGGCTGCAGGAAGTGCTGTGATTGATTAGCAGTCTTCCCTGAATGAGAGAGTGGGGTTTTGCATATTTCACATGCTCAGATTAGAGTGTCTCGAACTTGCAGTCTTGACATCCTATAAGTTTAGGAGTCAGTAAATTGGCAGAGATAATAGAAGTGATATCCAACTAGTGGTGGACGGGCAAGAATTATCTATTTTCTTTAGTTGTCTCCATATTTCTCAGCAAAGTGCTATGTTGACAGAACAGTTTAAGAAACACAATTGTTTTATTGCCTGTAGCTCCACCGTGCAGGGGTTCATTCAGTGGGCCCAGAAGCCTCTTGAATTCAAGCAAAAACACTTATCTTAAAATTGGGGGAAAAAAAAGGTGACGTTTATTGACTCCTGACTTTTCATAACTGAAGAGTACACCTTAGCTGGCATCTAACATGGACAGAGGTGGGGCTCCAAATTATGTCACAGGACGTAGGCCTATCTCTTCACCATTCAGCTTAGTTCTAGCTACCTAGTTTCCCTCACAGTTCTAGGGTCCCTTAATAGTTTCAGAAACTAACTGGAAACTGAGTCTCACTGGCCCTAATTCACCCATCTTACTCCCTTCCCAGCCACTATGTCATTGGCCAGGCTGAGGGCATAGATGTTAGGGTTGGCAGTTCACTTTTATTTCCCTCTTCATATTTCTTCTGTACAATCTGAATTCTCTACAAGCCCATCCTCCTTATCATCTGGAACATTCTTAGGCAGCTCCTATGACATAAATAAGCCACACTCTGACTGCAATTTTACCTCACTATGTGATGTTTATAATAAGAAAGATGTAGACATAATTCATAACAAGAAAAAAAGGAGTGAGCAAAAGGTCTCACACACTCTTCTTCTGAAAATTATAGGACTTGACTCTCTTTGGCCCTATCTGTTGCACTCAGTTCTGGCAAAATGAGACCATAGATCTGCCTCAGTTTTCCAAGCATGAGACTGCAAATTAAAGCTTCTTTTGATAATTCTAGCATAGTCTTCATTCTGCTGGAAATGATTTTCTCATGAAAGCTACCAACAGCCTGACAAGAGACAATTTGCTTGATGTGGTAACAAAGGATCTTGGATGTGCTCATCTATTTCTTTCTTCTACAAAGAAGAGTCAGTTATTGTTTGTGTTTTACATGCCACTACTGTTCACAGGATTAAAATGTGCTACTAAGTATAGAACTTCCATGTAAGCTTTGAGACAAACAAAAGGTGGTTAAAGTTAATTATATAATTTCAGGAAAAATCTGGCATCCCTAAAGCCAATCTATGGCGTGATGAGTGCCATCACAATGCTAACTCTGAATGTGTGTTGTTGCCCCAATGCTGAGCACTGTACGAGATTTCCTCCACACATGGTTCAGCCCTTGGAGTGACTTCTTGAGATTTCTCACCTTATAAGTGTAATGGAATAAGAGTCCAGCTAACATGAACATAGATTTGCAACTAGGAGTTTAGCTGACAGTGTGAATTACCTTAACTCTTAGGCCCTAATGCACCAAGAAAGTTCTGTACCTCTTTGCCTTCTGAATCCTGCAGGAGCCCATCCTCCTTATCATCTTGAACATTCTTAGGCAGCTACTACGACATAAGTAAGCCACACTGTGACCACAATTTTGCTTGACTACATAAAACATTAAAACATGCTTAAAATAACACTTTATTAACACCCTGAAAAGAAGTCCTAAGAAAAACTTTCCAATAAGTGAAGAGTTGATTCCAGCTCTACTGAGACCTTGGACACTTGGCCCTGATATCTGAAAGCCCTGTGTATTTTCCACGTTTGAGACAAGAAATAGGTACAGATAAATGTGAGTTACCGTGACATTTTCTAGAATTTTCATCTATCACACTGTACAATTGGCCTCCAGTTAAGTCTCTATAAATATAATAATTTATGCTAAGGTTAAAAGGCACCAAAATGTTTTCTTCCTTGCTTCTTAATATATTTTTTATTTTTTACAGCATTTTTGTCTTTCTTTTGGAGAAGGACTTAACCTTTTCCAAAGGTGTGTGTATATATATATAGTAATTATAGAAAAACAGATAAATAATGGGCAAATATAATACCTCTTAGATATAGAAATGTAAAGTATGGATTTCAGGATGTACAAATCACATATAGAGGTAATAGCTGAAGATGTATACATATTTAAAACTACTTCCTCTGCACAAATTTGACCTGCTTATCTATACAGGCACATATCTGGATTCATTCTGGAAAAACACAATAAAAGTTGAACCAAAGAAATAACAAAACTTGAAATGATGAAATGTCATGTTTCAGAGAGCCTAAAGCACAAAATTGAATATTAAAAGTCACCTCCACCATCGATTCCTTAGCAAAAATTTTTAATCCATTTGTGGATCGATGGGTACTTGGGCTTCTTCCATGACCTGGCAATTATGAATTAGGCTGCAATAAACATTCTGATACAAATGTCTTTTTTGTAATGCGAAACTGTGGTATATGTACACCATGGAATACTACGCAGCCATTAAGAAGGTTGGAGACTTTATGTCCTTCATGTTCACATGGATGGAGCTGGAGAATGTTCTTCTGAGCAAAGTATCACAAGAATGGAGGAAAAAGTATCCAATGTACACACCCCTATTATGAAACTAATTTATACCTTTTATATGAAAGCT